>CABHPR010094411.1:6410-20382 GCA_902168415.1 Peromyscus melanophrys
CTCTCTCTCTCTCTCTCTCTCTCTCTCTCTCTCTCTCTCTCTCTCTCTCACACACACACACACACACACACACACACACACACACACACACACACACACAGACACATACATCTGCTCATGATGTGGAAAGCTTGGCTAGATCCAAGCTCCAAAAGGAGAAAACAATCAACTTTGACATTGGAATAGCTGAGGGGAACTGAGTATGTGCGGTGGGCGGCATTATGCAGTGTTGGTGGGCTGAGCTGCTACAGCACCTGCCTAGCATGCATATAGCCCTGGATTAGATTCCCAGTGGTGCATCATACCAGGCAAGATGATACACCCCTGTAATTCCAGCACAGGGAAGTGGAGACATAACAACCAGAAGTTCAAAGTCACCCTCAGCTGTCTAGTGAGTTCAAGACTAGCCTGAGGTACATAAGGAGAGGGAAGGAGATGTGTTGATTTTGTTAAATGTGATAATTGTCTTGTAGAAATATTTGAGAAATGTCCTTATTTTCAGGAGATACAGATTACAGTATTCAGGGATAGAGTGCCACTGTGCCAGCAACTTACTTTCAAATAGTTTAGGCAAGAAATGCATCAGTGTAAAGAGAGGGATCAACATTATGCACAGGCGCACATACATATAAGTAGAGCAAATGACTCAAGCTGTCACCAATGTTTGAAGGTAGGTGAAGAATATCCATGGGATGTTGCACTGCCGTTTCAATTTTCCTAAGCTTTTAAATGAACTGGGGTGGGAGATGATAGAATAATGACTTGAAGAATCTGAGGGAGGGGATGGAGAGATGATGGCTCAATGGTTAGTGTATCATTGATATTTTTAAAAAAATCATCAATAAATTTTTTGCTTTCTTGTGTTTTATGACTCACTTACATCCATTTCCTTTTCCTTCCCTTTTATATCAGCCCTCTAACACTGACAATCTAATGAAACCTTAATTGTCCACACTCATGAAATCATACGCACACAAACAGTCACAGCTGCTTGGTGTTTCAGTCAATTATTGGACCACATGTACAACGCGAGCTCTTAAGCTTTTAGTGGAGCTGAAATTCCCATCCCTTCTCAGTGTCATAGCCATTTACTTCAGTCACTCCCCTCATCATTGTGGGAGAACCCCTGACAGAAACAGCATAAGGAAGATGTTTATTTTGGCTCGCAGTCCACAGGGCACACAGTCATGTGTCATGGAAAGGAAGACATAGTGGCCAGGAAGCTTTACCCATGGTGGTGAGATCTTGAGGCACGGCCTCTCCACAGCTTAGGGAATCAGGAAGCAGAGAGCTCAGGCCAGAAGCAGGGGGAGGCAACAACCCTCGAAGATGGTCCTTAGTGGTTCACACCGGTCAGGTAGATCTCGATAGCTTTATGCAGATATGTGAAGTTGTGCCTATGAGTAGGCACATCTATAGGCATCTTTAACATAGGAAGCATTTCCCTCAGAGTCCTTTGGAAATACATATTTATTTTTTGAGTGTGTGTTTGTCCCTAGGGTTGCATCATTTGCATACAGGAGCCAGCAGAGGCCGGAAGAGGGCATCAGAGTCTCTGGAACTGGAATTACTGATGATTGTGAGCTGTCAAATGAGTGCTGGGAACTGAACCCTGGTCCTCTGTCAGAGTAGCAAGCTCTGTTAGCCATTAAACATCTCTTCAGTCCCTCACTCAGACTCTTAAACTCATCCCAAAGATTCCACAGCCTCCCAAGCCAGCACCACCAGCTGGGAACCAAGCATCCAAATACATGAGCCTATGGGAAACATGTCCCATTGGAGCCATATCATCATTATGACATGATAGCTCAATACATTATCTCTATGTGTGACAATCTTGGTGAAAATTGCCCAGCATGCTGCCAACCATGTAGAAAAATGGTACACATAATTGCTCGTTGTTCATAACATTTGATAATGATAACAATGGTGACTCATTTATGTATGCACTATACTTTTATTGTTATTTTATAGTCCTACTTATTTTTAAAAACTTACTATAAAATGGTACGTCATGTTATACCAGCTGGAACTGCACATTTCTTCTACAAGCTGTATCTGTATGCAAGAGGCCATGTGACTAACAGGGTTTGTGACATTCACAAACCACAAAACCACCTCATCAGGCATTTCTCAGGATGCCTCTCCATCATTAAGCAATGTATGCCTGCATAAGAACACATTTGCAGATGTACACATTTGCATGTATGCTCACTTGCATCCATACACATGCATTTATAAAGACTGACTCCTTCAGCACCTACTGTGCTTCTAAAACAAGCACAGTATTGTTTTAAACATTCCAGTGGCTGTTACGTGATTTCACTTTGTTACTTTTTGCACATTCTGAAAGGACCTACCCAATAGTCCCAAGGATGCTACATCGCACCCAGAGGTGGGCAATGGATGGTTATTTAGATAGCCCAGGGTAACGTGGTCCTGGACCTGCAATATTCCAACTCTTTACAATCACTAGAATTCTAATCCATCAGTCATCCTGAAGAGTGTTTTGTGTAGACGTGGCTATTTTCTGTGAGCTTCAGTTTGCGCTGCATATGGGCAAGGTTCAGAGTGGGACCTTAACACAAGGCATAAAGCAAATCGGCGCAGTTAGCATCCATACTCCTTGCCATTTCTTTACACGTAATACAGAGCACAAGGACCCATTCCTTCTGTCTAACTGATCCTGGGCACTTGTTCCCCCAGCTTCCACTATCCACCACCTCCCGCCCCTTGCCACTTCCTACTCACTTCCATCTCTGCTCTTCCCAACCTCAGTTACTCCCACTCTGTGCTCGGACCCATTTATTCTGGAATGGTCTCTTTTCCATCGTTGTTTAGATAAGTATGTAATTTTTCTTTGACTGCACTGCTCCAACATTTAATTAGGAATAGATCACTTAATTTCTTTACGAGTTAAAATTTTTCTATTGCCTCTTTGTTTTTTCATCATTTCTAATTTTTCTTATATTGGAATTTATGGTTTCATTTACAGGCAACTTGGACATCACCAATGCCTGCAAATGTTCAGAGGGTGTGGATATGTGTTTTTACCACATCAATTTTCTTTTCTCTGTGCTTTATTCTTCTATATCCTTATATTAATCCATCAGGTGGATCCAGTTCTGAGATGAACATGCTAAATCTCCTGCTATGACTGTAACTTAACATGGCTCTCCTTTCATTTAACATTTTAGTTTACATGTAAGTTACTAAGTAATGTTATATGTCTACATTTTTATATTAATAACTTACTCATTAGTTGTACTTCTTGCAGAAGATCCAAGTTCAGTTCCCAGCAGTCACACCCAAACATGCCCACACATGTGCCAATTTGTGGGTCATTTTGTGTGTGTGTGTGTGTGTGTGTACATGCATATGAGTACAAATGCACATGCATGTGAGTATAGATGTTCTCAGAGGCCAGAAGAGGGCATCAGATCCCCTGGAGCTGGAGTTACAGGTGGCTGTGAGTCACCAGATGTGGCTGGGGAAATCCAACTCCAGTCCTCTGCAAGTGCACTGAGCCATGAATGTCACCCCCAGTCAGTATATTTTTAAAGACACAGATTCTTTAAAAACAGCAACAAAAAGAACTAAAAAGAGTAATTAGTGATTATTCTATGAGGAGGAGAGCTGGCGCTCTGATGGTTAAAGTGATCGCCCTTGTAGACGGACCAGGGAGGCGGGCTCAAGAAGACAGCCGACCCATTATCGCTTGACTTCATTGTTGGTCTGTAGACGCATACACGTGACTGCAAACTTGATCTTGAACATCCAGTCTCTAGAGGGAAGCTGTGGGCAGCATGGGAGGCAGAGGCCATGCTGGGCTGCTCACAGTAAAGATGAGGGCCAATACAAGAGATTTTCAGGGCTATCTGAAAACCTGGGCTCTGTGTCGCTGCATGGTGTGGCCTTTATGTTAGAAGCCCACACCATTGTTGTAATTGCTCTTGGGCCGTGAGCCACATCATTGCTGAAGGCTCTGTGCCCCACTCTCCAGTGTCCTGTGTTAATGAGAATTCTCTGAATGGCTGTCTGGCATGGCATCACATGGAATGGCAGAATTTCCAAAAACTTCCTCTAAAAAGCAAAACTCTGTTGTTTCATGTATCCTCAGCCAAGCAATGCAAATGCAACTGAACGTGGCCCAAACGTGAGAGGAGTGCAGGGGAGGCTGTTTCCGGCATAGTTCTGGCTGATTATGGCATGGTTCCGTGGTCCCACGGTGTTTGGCCTCCCACTTCCCTGGGTCTTACCCAAGGAAGCAGCTCCAGACTTCACCTCCTCATAAGCAAGTAGCCAAAAGCAAGAAGGAAATTGAAGGGCTCACCACAGAGGCTTCTTCTCTTTCCTTCCTACCCAGAAGGCCCAGGAGTCTTCACTTTACACGTCACTGGCTGAGACTGGGTCACATGCCCAAGCTGAAAGGGGGCAAGCCCTGTACCATTAACCTAGCCCATCTTTCTTCCTCCTCTTATAAGGTGTCAGGACCCTATCATTATAACAATGGTTAACTGAATTACCTCCTGAAGGCCCACTTCCAAATCCTATCACACTGAGTGGTTAGGACTTCAATACATGGCTTTGGGGAAGCTCTCCATCCATTCTGGAACAGAAGGCAATCAGGATCAAGTTCCCTAAGAACCAGATAGTAAGATGGCATGGGCCTCTCACCCTGCCAGGCTTCATATAGGCAGACACTTGATTTCTTTATGTTGCATATGAGTTTCCTCTGAACTAAAATGTTCCTTCCAGGAGAAGGGTGGTGGTGACTGGTGAGACTCGAGAAGTAAATAATCTTCATGTGTCTGGGAAAGCTATAATTTACAAGAGTCAAGAAAGCCCTTCCCCAAGTTTACAGAAGCTGTAAGCAATGCTGACAAAGGAAACTCTGGCCAGCCCAGTTGCCTAGTGGAGACTCTTGGATCAGGTGAGCTGTCTGTAAGTGTGCAGAGAGCTCCAGGGATGAAGCTTTCTTGAGTTGATGCCTGTGTTGGGGTGGGCTTCTCAGGGATGCAGCAGCTTTGGAGTTATCTCCTAAGTGACCCCTACCCCCACTCCTGTTCACAACCACAGTAAAAACTCACTGGCTCACCAAGTCGGACTCCAGTCCAGTCGTTACTTGTTGCATTTGTTTAACTCTGTGAAGTTGTGTTACTGTGCCCTGTCTAAAACACCCAATGATCTAATAAAGAGATGAATGGCCAATAGCAAGGCAGGAGAAAAAAATAGTCAGGGCTGGCAGGCAGAGAGAATAAATAGAGGAGAAATCTGGGAATGTGAAAGGAAGAAGTAGCCAGAGAAGGAGGAGGACATCAGGGGCCACCATGGAGTAAGAAATAATGAAAGGTACACAGAAATAGAGAAAGAAGGAAGCCCAAAGGTAAAAGATGAGATAATTTAAGTTAAGAAAAGCTGACAAGAAACAAGCCAAACTAAGACTGGGCAATCATAATTAAGCATAAGCCTCCATGTGTGATTTATTTGGGAGCTGGGTGGTGGGCCCCCCAAAAGAGCAAAAACAACAACACAACAGTTTATAACACTAGAGACCCTGCTGCCTCAATGTGCAAAGAATTGGCATCCGGCGGGGCTGCCAGTTCACAATATCCAAGCTATGACTCTTCCCACTGTCCTCTCTATCCTAGGAAATGTTCTCTAAGAGCCTAGCACTTAATATTGCTTACAAAGGTCTTGACTTTGGAGCAATGTGACATTCTGGGTGCATCTAAATGCCATCCATTACCATCAAATGGTGACATTTACTTCATTTGTAATTCAGAAAAGAAAACGCAGATCCAGTACAACAAAGAGACACATTGTAGATAATGGACCCAAGCAATTGCCATCCCTTGTACTTTAAGTCAGGAGAACAGAGCTAATGAAAGATTAAAAAGAAAGTCCAGGAGCTGTAGGAACAAGTTTGAGCAATCACTTGTCACTTGAGGTTAGCACAGAAGTTATTTTAACAAGATATTACTTGCAGAATTTCCCCCATAAATCTTTTATTAAGTCCAAGAATCTCAGTCAAGACACTTCCCATGCAGAATTGTCAGAAACAAGGCTGCTTTGTAGCTTCCTTTAAGACCACAGCGTGAGAGATGCTAAGTGCTGCGTCCACTGACCTTCACATAAACCTGATATTATTATTGATTTTCCTTTACTCCAAGAAGTGAAATATATTCGGGGAAGCAGCCATTAATGTGCCTGTTTAGATAAGTCCAGACAAAGGCAACAAGTATTTATCTTTCAGTCTTATTTGCTTGGAGCAGAAGCCCTGGTTGCCTGTAATAAGCCTTGACACATTCTGATTGTTCTGTATCACCCCTGGGTACCATAAAGAAAGGGCAGCAAGCAAAGCCTCGTCAGAGGCAGAAAAGACTGTGGAAAGCCAGCCTTTTCGGGAACCTTCCAAAGCTGGGCTGACCTTTCTGATACAGGCAAAATCTCGTGCACAGATTTCAGGAAGGTGGTCCTCATGCCCCTTCGTCCCAGCTCTTCCGGCTTCCCAGCCAGCATCTAGACTAAGAAGTTGTGTTTCCACAGCTCTGCAATCTTTTGCTTTCGCTTTCCACACCTTTCTTTCCAGTTCCACCACCTTCTGTGAAGAAGATTCTCTCTGCCATTGTGTTGTCTTTGCCCTTTGTCGAAGATCAGTGGTCCATGCACTCACAATGCTGTGTTGAGGGTGTCCATTCTGCTCCCTGATCTTGTCTCTTCTTTGACCAACACCAACCATCTTGACCACAGCTCTAACTATCCAGAGTTTTGAAGCCAGGAAGTGTCAGTTCCCCAACTTCCTTCTCCTTCACTGTCCAGTTAAATGTTCTGGACCTTTTGTCTCTTCATTAAAACTTCGCCAACGTATTTTGCTGGTATTTTGAGGTCTACTGAAAGTAGCGACTTGTCCACATCTGAATTAAGTTTGTTTGCTTGCTTGCTTGTTTGTTTGTTTGTTTGTTTGTTTGTTTTTCCTTGCATCCTTTCACATTGGAAGGGGGAAAAAGAAGCAAGAGGTGAAGAAGGGGGAGGGAAGAGGCGGGAGATGGAGGAAGAAAGAGGAAGAGAAGGAGAGAAAATGAGGAGGGGAGGGTGGAGAGGAGAAGTGTGGGGAGCTGAAGTTTTTTGTTTTGTTTGTTTGTTTATTTTTGAAGGAAGTGCTAGCCAGTAGTTTCACTAGCTGGTTTGGTACCAGACCCAGCCCAAGCTGAGTGGCTGGAGGCCATGTGTGACTGTCATCTGCACTCCAAGAAGAGCAGAGCTCATTATTTGCTATTGGTCGACTGCCAAGACCATCTTATACATCACAATCATACCCTGGAATTACAACCAGTTAAAATTAAAATCCATGCATTTAAACAAGGGCAGCGCTTGAAATGCAGCAGGAACACATGCTTTTAGGAAATCGTATGTGGGATGTGTACCACGGCTTTATCCTCTAGGCTTTGCATTTAAAGAGAATGTTACTAAATGGGTTGTTTTGTTTTGTTTGAGACAGGGTGTCTGTGTAGTCCTGACTGGCCTGCAACTCCCTGTGTAGGACCAGGCTGGCCTCAAACTCACAGAGATGTGCCTGCCTCTGCTTCCTGAGTGCTTCAATTTAAGGCATGTGCCACCATGTCTGGAAGAAGGAAGCATTTTTAAGAGACCGGTCAAGTTATTAGATGACCCATACTGTGCCACACAAAGCAAAATACAAATATTTAAAATGTTAGTGATGGGATACTTCTTGAAGACTGAAGCCACACAAAACCAAAACTTACTATCATTCATAATATTTTCCTAAACAATGAATGCCCTAGTCTGCCCGTCAGTGGTAGCCAGTTTTAAAAACAGGCACACCTTATTGTAACAGGACTATCTGCAGTACATGAGACTCAGAGCCAATGTCAAATTTATTTGATGCCCTTCAATTTTCAAAATGCAAAGCCTTTTGCATGTGTCCATATTGATCATGATGCCTCTCAGAGCACCCCTTACTCTGAAAACTGACAAGTTGAATGGAAAATTCAGGAAATACGTAGCTTGTAACTTTTAGATAACCCTCATCAGATTGCCCTGTTGTGTCATTGGTTATTATTATTCATTTCTTACTGTGGCTAAGTTGAGCTTCATCACATCTATAGGAGAAAACAGATTATATAGGATTTAGTGTCCACCAGGAGACTTGGAGCTCATTCCCCTGCGGATAAGGAAGGACCACTCTGTGTTGATGACAGAGTATAGACTGCTGGGGATACTGCCTAAAAATCTAAGTGGGTATGACCCTTGACATTGGTGGTGTATTGTGTCCTCCAACATATTGTGCACCTTAATAAAGTTTATCTGAGGATCAGAGGAAAAAGCCAGCCACTATATTAAACACAGAAGTCAGGCAATGGTAGCACATACCTTTAATCCCATCACTTGGGAGGCAGGGATCTGTCTGGATCTCTGTGAGTTCAAGGCCACACTGGGAACAGAGCCAGGCATGGTAGCACATTCCTTGAATTCCAACATTAGTTAACCATAAAAGTCTGGAGGTCTGTACAGACAGACAGGAAGTGACAGAGCTGGGCAGAAAGAGGAAGTGATGTAGCTGGGCGGAGAGAGGAAGTGAAATGCAGAACAGAAAAGCATATAGGCGTGAATATACAGGAAGTAGGTCTCTTTAGCTGAGGATCTCCAAGCGATGAGAACGTGTCTGGCTTCTTTCTGCTTTTCTGATCTCTCAGCTTTTTGCCCCAATATCTGGCTCCGGGTTTTTATTAATAAGACTGTTTAGCAATTTGTCTACACTTATTCTCTGTCTGTATGGACTGATCCTACAGATTTACCCATACACATGCTGAAAGATGTACAGGTGTGGAATTTTACTAAGACAGTAGCTTTTCATTGAATACTTGCAAATGCACGCCTGGCTCCCACATTGTTACTGCAACACTACAATGATGGCCTGATGGTTCTCAAATGTTCTTCCAATAGATTTTTGCATATAATATATATATATACACATATACATATACTAATCAGTCTAATCAAGAAATAAGGTGTGAACAGCCATATGGTCAGCACTAATTGGACTCGGGACTATTAATAATAACAGCAATGTGTAATGACAATGTGTCTCTCTCCACGTGTTTACCTTCTACTTGACAATCCCTGTCATGACAATCCATCAGCTCAAATCCTGTGCTTGTTTTTTGTTGTTGTTGTTGTTGTTGTTTGTTTGCTTGCTTTGCTTTGCTTTGCTTTTTACTGCCTGTGGTTTCCTTCTTGGCTTTCAGAAACTCTTTATATATTTAGGTCCATGTCCTAAACAAACTTTGCCAGGTGTATGTATTGTACACATCCTCCCCACCCCTGGCTTGCCTTTTTACTCTTAGTGGATGATGAGCAGAACTTCTTAGTTGTAGCAAATTGAAATTTGGTGGCTTTTTGTGGGTATTGTTTAGCAGAGTACATATCCTTTCCAGCTTGCCTTTGGCTAAGCCGTATATTAATGACATAATGCATTGCCTTTTCAGCTGCTTTCATACTTCATCGAATGTATCAGACAACAAACACATGAACTCCACAAGCGGTAGAGCCATCATAGGACAGCAGCATCATTAGAGTGGGCACAAGGTGGACCCTCTTGAACCTGGACATGAAGGTCTGCGACCGAGCAGACACACCCACATCCAGAAAGAGGCCAGGAAAAAGCCACACTCTTCTCCCCGGCACTATATTCATGGGATGCTCACCCTTACATGTTGGTTGGATGTTACTCCAGGCCTAGGCCACATGACTGAGCCAGTATCTTAAAGTAGTTAAAGTGAGCTGTAACACACTTGAATGAACATGACACACACTTTAAAAAAAACAATAACGGGGTTCTCTGTTTTCTTCAGTGGTGTAGCCTCTGGTAAGTTGCTCACACTCCTGTAACTAATCCTTCACCCATGCTCATGAAATCAACTCTCATGTCACACACAAAAAGAGACAATAGAAAGGGGAGGGGCTACTTAGGAAGAGGAAGGACATCAACAGGAAAGGGACCGGGGACAAGGGAGGGAAACAGAATGAATATGATCAAAATGCACAGAGATGTCATAACGGAACCCATTGCTATGTATGGTTAATATACAGTCACTTGAAAGCAGCAAAACTTGGCATGGGGAGTATGGGCCTGAAACCCTTCTCCCGGATAAGATCTAAAGAGAAATATAGGGCAAACATTTGGTGCACCGGTGCTGATTCCAGCATGAACACTGCTCCCTTGCTATTTCCATAATATTAGAGGATGTGAAGAACTTTCCTGAAGTTGTCCATCCTGGGAAGCTCACCCTCAGCCCCTTTACCAGTCTGGAAACCCTAGTGCTGGGGTGGCAGATGACAGCCAGTGAAGGACACACCCACCTTCAAATCATGGGGAGCTGCCCATCTTCATTATGTTGATCGATGGAAATTTAGAATGCTGTGGAAAACAGACAGCAACAGTTAATCCTCATCTGCAGCTGCACCCTCACTGTGTCTTTAAATATGTAAGTCACTCTCGGAGTTATATTGTATGTGATCCCTCTGCCGTCCACAAGGCGTTGATTTGATATCCACTGTTCTGTTTAGGGCTCTGCATTAAGAGGTTACATCTTTTTGAGTCAGCAAATAGGCAATGAGTAAAAGCCACAGCGGGAAGACAGGAGGAGCCAGTGCCACACAGCTCAGCACCCACACAAGAGCTGGGAAGCACAGGGTGGGGCCGGGTAAAGGGACGGAAACAAGAACTGTAGGCCTACTGTGTGCCCTGCCATTTACACGCACACCCAATCTAATGAGAATGTATTTCTGACTCCTGAGGAGATGGATTGGGGAAAGTTTTAATAACTTACATTGCTTGCTCTCCCTTTGCTGTGAGGAAATGTGCTAAAGAGGATTGGCTGAGGCTCACAGCGTCAGAAGGCGGCGGTCTGGTTGCTGAGCCTTATGCACCTGGGCGGGACATCACGGCAGTGAAGGGCAGGTAGGCAGTGTCCTTCACTTCCTGGTGGACAGGGCAGCAGGAAGGGACCAGGGACATCCCCCAAGGACACCCCTCCCCCGTGACTCACTTCCTTCAGCTAGACTCCACCTTCTAACATTTCCACTGCTACCCAAATGACCCAACCAGCTGGGGACCAAGCACTCAAAACCCAAGCCTGCAGGTGACATTTCCTATTCAAACCACAGCACTGTGCAAGGTCACATCACCTGTGGGTACAGAGCTGGAAGAGGGGCATTCAACCCAAATTTTCTCTCTCGCTCTCGCTCTCGCTCTCGCTCTCGCTCTCGCTCTCGCTCTCGCTCTCGCTCTTGCTCTTTCTCCCACCCCAACCCTTACAATTTTCTTTATGGATCTTTATGGTAGCTGCATGCTACAAGAAGGGAGCAAAGCCCTGGCTACTTAAGAAAGCTGTTTTTACAACAGATGTTATGAAGTGTGTCTCAGCATAAATAAGTATACCTAGTCTTTTTTTTCATTTGCTGGGGCCCACAGACTTGCTGAAATTTACGGTATAGTCAGTCTCAGGTCTTTGCTGATGAATGCATGTGGACAGAATTTTCTGTTCCCTCTTCATTCCTAGAGATATTATTTAGTACATTTTTTTAATGGCTAGCGATGTACAAATCAGTTTTAATATCAATAATGTGCCATTTGGAAAACATTCAATTGCTGGCCCCATCAAGAAAACATCCCTCTGTGTCAGGATTCATCCTATGCTAGGAGGCTGCTGGAGAGCGGGTTCCTTAAGCAGCAGCAGAAACAGATGGTCTTTGGAAAGCACGCGTGTTCTTAAGTACTGAATTAGTTCAGGACAGAATGGAGTCGCAGATGCCAGTACTTGCTGGCCAGCAGGGTGGTCGCAGGGAGATGTCAAAACTGTTGTGACATTCTCCAAACCTTTGGGCTTAATCTGAGCCTGGAATATCCAAGAGTCCTGATTGCAAGACACCAGGCTTTAGGGAAGGAAGGGGCTTGGAGCAGGTGAAAAGTGCTCAGCACACTCTTCAGGGAACCTCCTCCCAGGGCCAGCAACCAAGTCAACTATGACTGCCAGCAACTGACCTCATCCAAACTATTCCTCCCTCTCCTCCCCCTGCTCAGGAAAGCCACAGGCCAACCCCAGGCTGGGTCTGATCAGCTCCTCAACGCATCCCTCTCTAAATCAACCCTCCCTCACCTGCTCTTTCGACTCACTCACTCTTGGGGCCTTGTCCCTCTGAGCCCACCATTTCAACATTAATCTCCTTTCCCTGCCCAGTGTCCTTCCACTCCCCAACCCTCTACTGGAAAAACCCATGGCATAGCTCCCCTGTAGCCCATGGCATGGCTCCCCTGTAGCCCATGGCATGGCTCTCCCTGTAGCCCATGGCATAGCTCCCCCTGTAGCCCATGGCATAGCTTCCCTTCTTGCCCATGGCACAGATAGCACCACCCCCCACCTCCCAGCCCATGGCACAGCTCCTCCCCACCACTAAGATCCTGGTGACCAGTGTGGAACCTGGGCCATGCAGCTACTCAGCAAGGGCAGGTTGAATAATCCAGCCCAACGGTCTTCCTGCAGCTCTCCTCCCCTCCACTGCTCTAGTGTGGAGCGCAGCCATCTGGCCACACTCTGCATTGGAACCTCCCCCAGAGCCTTGGTCTCCTAGGCTTTCTCTAAGTGTTTGTGTGCCTCCCTTTCTGGCTCCCCTGCCAGGTCCCTGGCCGTCCTTCTTCTCTGCTGCTGTCTTACAGAAACCACATTCATCCTCCAGGCTGAGGTTCCCCAAATCTAGTACCATCTTTAACTTTATTGTTATTGAGGTTAAATTCACATAACATAAAAAGGGCTGTCATAGGCCAGATGGTGGTGGTGCATGCCTTTAATCCCAGCACTCAGGAGGCAGAAGCAGGCGGATCTCTGTGATTCAAGGCCAGCCTGGTCTACAGAGCAAGCTCCAGGACAGCCAAGGCTACACAGAGAAACCCTGTCTCCAAAAAAAAGGGGGGGGAGGGACTGTCATACAGTGAAAACCCAGTGACGTTCAGAACATTCCCAATTTTGGGAACCCACCACCACCCCTTCCAAGTTTCACGACATTCTATTTAACCCCACAGGAGACCCTCCACCCACTAGACAGTCACTCACCCTATTCCTCTGTCTGCCCCTGGCATCCATGAATCTCAGCAATGTCCTGTGTGTTCACAGCATTTCCTGCCATTCTGAGCATTTCTCATGATCTTCATGTCTAATTTCTTTCATTCAACATGACATCTGCAAGGTCCATCCTTCAGTTAGAGGCTTCAGTGCTTTGTTTCCTCCTAAGGCTGCATAATATTCCATCACACTAATATAGCACAATTTTTGGTCTTTGTGCCTATCTTTTGCCTATTGTGAGTAGTGTTGCTGTGACTATGAATGTAACAACATGTTGAACACCTGTTTGAAACTCTTTGGGGGCATGTAACAAGAAATAGAATTGAAAAATCATAGGACAGTTCTATGCTAAACTTTTTAAGATCTCCCCCGAAGTCTCCTTTGGCAACTCTTATCTAATTACCTGGATTTCTATCAGGTTAATATTTAGTAATTCAGTGCATGCCTTTGCTTCCATGAGCTGTGCTAGTTCATAGAGAAGGGACTCTGTGTCCTACATCCCAACCTTGCTAGAAAATGGTTAACTGACACAGGAATGAATGGCTACAACATACCTACTGTGGGGTGGTATTGAGAAGAAGGACTGATGAGTTGGGTAAGTAGACCAAGACTTGGAATGACAACACTCAGGCAGTGTTTGGAGTGGGCTTGGCCATGACACAGGTCTCAGGAAAGCAGACAGTTGAAGAGAAGTCCGTGCTATAGGAGACAGAGGCTGGTGGATCTCTGTGAGTTAGAGGCCAGCCTAGTCTACAGAGCTAGCAAGTTCAAGTTACAGGCCAGGCAGGGCTACATAGTGAGACTCTAACGGGAGAGGGAGAGGGAGAGGG
>CABHPR010094414.1:0-12090 GCA_902168415.1 Peromyscus melanophrys
CCTCTGGAAGAGCAGTCAGTGCTCTTAACCGCTGAGCCATCTCTGCAACCCCTCATGTGGAGGTTTAATCCCAGTGTGAGGCATTAGAAGGTGGGCCTTTAGTAAATGACTAGGAAATACAGACCCAGCTTTCACAAGTAACATTAAGTACATCCATCCATTCATGAATTAATTGGTTCTCTCAATAGCGAGTCTGCTATAAAAATTGATCTGACTTGCTTTTGTGCCCTGTTGTGGAACTTTCCCTGGGGAAACAACAAGTATCTACTCACCCTAGATGGGGTGACAGTGGCAGACCAGAGGAGCAATTCCACCCAGTCTAGCTTGAACAATGCGTTTATTGGACTTCCTTATACAGCATGGGTGAGGGGTCACTTAAGGAGCATGGGAGACCCCTAGGCGGCCACACCACTGAAAAATCTCACCTCAGCACGGATATGACGTCTCCATAATTGCACAGGGGGAGTCCCTCCTTCAGTTAGCTTTCCACCTTCTGTGTGGTCTCATCATCTCCCAAACCACAAGACCACTGTGCAGGGGCAGAATCATTACAGCTGGGAGGGAGGCATAAGGAGTGGCTGGAACCTCACGGAGGGTCTGACGACCTGGCCCTCCTGCTTCTAAGCGGGGAGGTGACAAGCATGATCCTGAGGGTTGCTTGCAAGTAGACCCAGCTGCTACTGATGAAGATGGTGAAGGCTGTTATGCTCTGGGGAATGTTCACAGGCACACACGCGCACACACACAAGCATGCATGCACGCACGCACTCATGCATGACACCCTGCGCTTTGCTGGGATTCTGCAGTTCCTATCAACAAGAAGACCTATACCGATTTTAAACCCTTGACTTTAGGGTCCCCTCATTTCCAGAACTGTGAGGTGGATACGCTTTGATATTCAGTACTAGCAACAGCAAGATTTGATTTGGCATGGAAAGTAACTGGGCTATCTTTGCTCATAGTACTCAAGCGTGCTGTTTGCAAACACAGCACCTTTTATAACACTTATATATGACAGGCATTAAGCCATTAATTCACATGCCTCCTTGGTGCCCATCTATTCCTCTTGGTTGGTGGATTTACCCATTCTAGGCATGGGGGAAAAGGCCCTCGGGACAGCAGTAAGAAGCAGGCAGAGGTGAGGTCTATTTTGCTGCATAAGTAACCAGGTGCCCAATGTGCCCAACTGAGCTGGCTACCCAGTCACTGCCACACTGTGGTGGATACTGGAGCCTGCTGGCTCTGGCTAGGGAGTGGGCACCCCGTAAGTTCCGAATTAACAAAACCTCCCACTCTCCTGACTTCTGTCATAGCCACCCAGGCCTTTGGTCCCCCACCATGCCTTGCTCCCCCTGTAACCCAGGCCTTGCGGTTTCCGTCACCTTCCCTACCCCACCTCACAGAACCTCTCCCAGTTTCAGGTAGGTGAGTCCCACCATGCCTTTGGACCTTAGCTTCCCTCCCTGGAGGGTTTCTCTTCATCAGATATCACAACTCTGTGCCCTTCTGCTACCCAGGACATCACACTGCAGCAATTTTAGATTTACTTGCTGTCCTCTACAGAAGAGCATGAATTTCCCATGGTCCATGCGGCATCCTGTGCCCAGCACCATGCCTGGTGCCTTGGAGACACACAGTAGATATTTTGAGAAGGTCTGCAAACGTGTTCTGCAGCACTGAAGTCTAAGCTGGCGGCTGGCACTGGAGGATAGGGAAGGACTGGAGTCAAGTGGGGGAGGACGCCGACTCAAAGGTCAAGGTCAAAGGTCAAGGAAGATGTGGTCAGGGTCAGGACCCATAGAAAAGGGAGGGCACCAAGGCGGCTCTGAGGAGTCAAATGTTGGAGACCAAGGTCATTCAGTGACAAATGGCAGGGTGGACACAGAAGGGTCCTTAGGCAGGCCGCCTTTAGTGGATGAAGACTGAACGAAGAGCAAGCGGATGGAATGTGACGGATGGAATGTGACTAGGAGCAGTGGGTCTCAAGACTGGCTGGGAATAGGTGAGGATGACTTTGAAAATGCAAAGACCCTAAGCATCATTTCTAGAATTTCTGGCTGTTGTTTTTATTCTAAAGGCAAAGGAGAAGCTGTTGAGTTTTGAGATGCGGTGTGTGTATGTGCTTATATGTGTGCCCGCGCGCATGTGTGTGTGTGTGTGTGTGTGTGTGTGTGTGTGTGTGTGTGCTCACGCGTGCACGCAAGCACTCACTTGCGTGTATTTGTATGTGTAGTTGTGCATGTGTGCACAGGTGCTGCTCACCATGTGGATAACAGATTGAAGTTAGATTAGTTAGAAGAGCATGAGGCATACAGAGAGTAATAGGAATACAAAACTGGGTATTTTGTAAAAACATCATATTCATTTATGTGGTAGGGCTGAGGACCACTATTTTAAAACAACGGTCCTTCATTTCAGCTACCCATTACCTAGGGAGCTTTCAAAACCATTCACTTCATTCCCAGAATATCTAACTTAATTGATCAAGTGTGGCCGACAGATGGGGAGTTTTCCATGCTTCTCCAGATGTTTCTGCTGTCGGGCAGGGCTGAGAGCTGCTGCTGAGCTAACCCAAGGAGACCTGAAATCCAGGTACGCTCTGAGGACCATGACAGACACCCAGGAGCTTGTTAGACATCAGGTGTTAGGCTCCAGCCTAGAAAGTTCCCTGTGTGCACAGAAGGTTCTTGTGTGCCTGAAAGTTCGTGAGCCAATGTTTCCTGAGCACTGATTCTTGAGGTGACTCTTTGGACCATCAGGCTCAGTAGGGGACTCGTCAGATATGGACATTCATGAGCCACTGAATCAGAAGCCCCAGGAGTGGGCCATCCAGGTAATACTGGTGCAGGCTAAAGGTTCAGAATGAGCTGGGCATGGTGGTTAGTACCTGAAGTCCTAATACTTCAGTCTGAGGCAGGAGGATTGTCATGGGTTCAAGATAAGCTGGGCTACATAGCAAGTTTCAAGCCAACCTGGGCTACAGAGTAAGAGCCTATATCAAAACAAATAAACAAACAAAAATAAATAAACAAATAGCCTAGGCTGTATGTGTGTGGTTCAGTTGTCAAATGGCTGCTGTGCAATCATGAGGACCCACATCAAAAAATAAAATATAGCCGGGTGGTAATGCATGCCTTTAATCCTAGCACTCGGGAGGCAGAGGGAGGAGGATCTCTGTGAGTTCGAGGCCAGCCTGGTCTACAGAGTGAGTTCCAGGACAGCCAAAGCTACACAGAGAAACCTTGTCTCAATAATAATAATCCCCAATAGTAATAATGATGATGATGATAAATAAAATAAAACATAAAAGGCTGGTGGCATGCCTGTAATCCAGCACTGGGAAGCCAGATACAGGAAGGTCCCTGGAGTGTGCAGGCCAGACAGTCTAGCAGCTAGGATTCTAGATTGATTATTAAACTCCAGATTCAGTGGGAAAACAAAACAAATTGTAGAGTGATTAAAAAAACAAAACAAAACAAAAAAAAACACCCGACATCAACTGCTGACCTCCACACACACATGCATGCACACATAAACATGTAACACAAAAGATTCAGAACCATAATTCCAGTGGGAGAAAGTAATAATTTCGGGAAAAGACTCCATTAGGAAGCTGGTGGGCTATTTCAGTGGCTTGGCGGTCCAGTCTTTTCTATAACCTTTGGTAACTCTGGCTCCTGATACAAAAGACTGGGTGAATCAGTTTCTCCTGGTGAGGCCTCCTTCTTCTTGTCCTAGGACACATCCAGCCAGGACAGAGTTTGACTTCTCTACCCAGTCTCTGATCTCCCACCCAGGCTCCTGCTAGAGGCCTGACTTCCTGATGCATTTCACAGGAAACCAAGAAAAGATAGGCCGAGAGAGCAGGGCAGAGGGAGACCTATAGGTGACACCCGTGGCACCACCCAGGAAGCAGAAGGAAACAAGCCCTGTGCACAGGAATGAGAGCCTGGGGAGCGGGAGGGGCCGCTGCTGCAGACTCGGGATGCATTCTCCCACGATGGCATTCCTCCAGCTCTTGCTGTGTGAGATCATGTGCAGCCACATTCGTGATTTGCCTCCCAGGGTGTCTCTTGTCCCCTCCAGCTTGAGACGTCGTGGGGCACTGGGCAGACCGCAAGCTGTCCTGAGGGGAACGTAATGAGGGGCTGATGTCTCAATCTAATGAGAGGAAAGCTGGGCTTTCCCTCTTTCCTGACTTTGTGGATTTTACCTCCCCTTTAAGATAAAGTCTCACTACAGAGTCCTGGCTGCCGTGGAACTTGCACTCTACCACTGAGCCACATGGCTCGGTTAGCGCCTGGGACCGTTCTAGCCTGGTTACTTCAGTCAGAGCTGCTTCTCAATATGAAGCTCTCTGAGGAGGACGGGGACGCCATGGCTACTTCCAATTTTAACACAATGCCTCAGTGACTTTTTGTCGAGAGAGAAAGAGAAAGAGAGAGGGAGAGAGGAAGGGAGGGAGGGAGAGAGGGAGGGAAGAGAGGGAGGGAGGGAGGGAGAGAAGTTGCAGTAGGAAGTCCATTTTCCCCTTTCACGGTGTGGGTGAGTCCTGGGCATCTCAGGCCAGGTCATCGGGCCTGCTCACGATCTTCTTTACCTGAGGCATCACACAGACAGATCCTCATTTGCACGTGATAATTTGAAAAGTACTGGTCTGAGGGGAGGGGAAGGATAGGGTGGAAAAATGAAACAATTCCCGGAGAAGAAAGAACGGATAATAAAAGATTCATGTACCCTGAAGTTCAAGTTCATCAATTCTCTGTCCAGCTGAGGACAGAGAAATGCGCATGCGCATCCTCGG
Source organism: Peromyscus melanophrys (assembly GCA_902168415.1). NCBI lineage: Eukaryota > Metazoa > Chordata > Mammalia > Rodentia > Cricetidae > Peromyscus > Peromyscus melanophrys. Next base: position 4,805 of record CABHPR010094414.1, read on the forward strand.
GGTGCAGGGATACAGAGCTGCTCGGGGTTTCTCTGGTGACTGCTCCCTGTGTTGCTCTAAGGCCGGGCTAGCCTGGACCTCCTGTAAGGTTCCCACTGGCTCCCTGAGCTCCAGTGAGCCCCTGTTTATCCATCTGCCCCCAAGCAGAGCGGTGAGAGGGTTGCAGACTGACCCAAGGGGCGGGCGCAGGGCTGTCTTTCTGAGCCGCAACTGAGAAAACCGGTAAGAAAAATGAGTTGCCTCATACCACGTCCTGTGGCTGTGAGCCACGTTGGTGAGAGAGACCGAGGGGAAATGGGGTGGCATCCCTTTGCCCTTTCTCCTCAGTTCTGCAGTGGGCCCTGGCTGTCCTCCCCACTGCTCAGGGCTCACTCACACCATCCTTCCTCGGAAACAAAGCCTGCCTTCAGACTCTGCTCCCAATAGGTGGCTGGCCAGGGGCCAGGGTCTAGCTGCTGCCAGACAAGCCGCTTGGCCAGAGGCTTGGCTTTTCCTGCATGAGCAGCAACTAGCATTTCCTCTTTGTCCCAGGGTCTCCTGGCTCCATTGGATTCTGAACAGCTGGAGGCTGCTCTGGTGGCCTTGGAAGGCCCCCCCACCTTAATACGCCCACCCACCCACTCATTAACCCTTTCCCCTTTCTCTCCCCTTTTAACCAACCTTCCTTCCTTCCTCCCTCCCTCCCTCTCTTCCTTCCTAGACGGGGTCTCACTAAGTGGCCTGACTGGCCACAACTCACAGAGATCTGCCTGCTTCGCCCTCCCAGGTTTTGGGGTTAACCACCCTGCTGGGTTCTTGTGAGAACTAAAGTTATGTTTTAAGTTTTAATTACTGCGCTTAGAAAACAAAAATGCCTTTGATCTTCAAGCCCCCGGCCCAAGGACAGATACTTCCTGAAATGCTGGAGGCTATTGTTTATGTGAGATAACAAGTCACAGGGTTTTTACTCCCATAAACCAGTTTGTTTGACCCAACTACACTGGATGTGCTTGATCACATGTGGGCAGGAAATACGTCAGGATATATGCTTGCTCCTGACTTAACCTGGTGGGAAATACGTAGCTTTATAGGTTTGCCTTTATAAGCCTCTGCAAAATGTAACTTGTCACCGTTTTTCTTGGAACCCCTGATAGACCTGGCCAGAGTCCATCATCCTGGCCTGTATTAATTAAAGCTTGCTTCAAATTTAGATCAAATTTGGGATAGTGGTTTTTATTCTTGCCTGGTGGAATTAACATTTTGCCTGCTGGGTGGTGGTGGTGCACGCCTTTAATCCCAGCACTCGGGAGGCAGAGGCAGGCGGATCTCTGTGAGTTCGAGGCCAGCGTGGGCTACCAAGTGAGTTCCAGGAAAGGCGCAAAGCTACACAGAGAAACCCTGTCTCGAAAAACCAAACAACCAACCAACCAACCAAACAAACAAACAAAAAAACCAAAACATTTTGCCTAGCCCAGGCTCAGGTAAGCCACTCAATGGAGGATGACCTTGAACTTCTGACCTTCCTGCCTTCCCCCCCCCCCCCCCAAGTGTAAGGATTACAGTCTTGTGTCACTACTGTTAATCCCAAAGATGGGAGGAGAAAGGCTACCCACCCAAATCATCATGGTCAAGTTAATTAAAGCAAGCTTTTTTATTCGTGTCCGTGGGCTGCCTCCCCCGAGGTGGGGTTCAAGAGGTCAGTATGGAATGTGAGGAAGACAAGACTTTCGTGGCTCAGGGAAGGGTTTTCCAAATGGGGAGAAATCGGTGGAGTTACAGGAGCAGAACGTAACAGGTGGTCAAAACAATGTAATCACAACAGGTAGTCATAACAACCCTTTGAAACAAAGGTAGGGTTTTAAGATGGTTATTAGCTGTTTGAAACAAAGACGTGGTTGCCTTTCCTGGAACAGGCAGTACAGAACCTTTCCTAGTTAAGGTCACAGGTGGGGCACGGCCCAATCCTTGAGAAACAGAGGTTTAACCATAGACTGGAATGAGCCAAGTTTGTCTTTACTTTAAGATGGCTTTTAAGCCTAAAATGGAGGCAGGCTGGTTCTTCACTACACGGGTCTTTATATGGCTCTGGAAATCAAATCCAGGACTTCATGCATGCCAGGCAGACACTCTACCCACTGAGCTACATTCCTAGTTCTCCTCATTTTCCATATTCATCCTTGATTCTGTCTGTTTCTTCTTCCTAGTGTATGCCTTCAAAGCATGGCTCCCACGTACACATAGACACACACTACTCGGTACCCACAGTTCCTGGATGCCCACTTCAGCCCTGTGCACCCTCAGTCGGTACCCACTGCTCCTGGATGCCCACTTCAGCCCTGTGCACCCTCAGTCGATACCCACAGCTCCTGGATGCCCACTTTAGCCCTATGAGCCCTTCCAGCTGCTGCCCTAGTTTTCTCTCCAGCAGCAAAATGTCCTGGAACAATTTTCTTCACATTATTTCCCGCTCCTAACTTGCAGTCATTGTCGGTCATCGCAACCGACCCTCCATCTGCACTGCTCCACTTAAATTGCTCTTGCAAAAGCCTCCATGCTTCCTGCTATAAATCCAGAAAACCCAGGCTTTACATACATGACCTCTCAACAGAATCTGAGAGTGACGTGTTGGGGTGAGACCCTTGTCTCCTGCCTCCCAGAGTGTCCGGAACACCCTGCTGAGCCCGGCTGCTCTCAGCCGCTCCTCCGCTAAGTATTTCTCTGCACTCAGCTCTGGGTTTTCTTTTTCCTTAAAATTTAGGGCCCACGTGATTTCACTATAAGGAAAAAAAGTCAATTTTTTTTTTCCCAGCACATCTCAGTGTTGGCTGAGATTAATCACTAAGGAACAAGCAAGCATAAATGTTTACTTATTTGTGTGTGGGGATACATATGAGACTGTGTGCATATGTGTGTAGAGGCCAGAGGTTAACATCAAGTGTCTTTCTCAATCATTTCATCTAATTTTTAAAAAGTTTTATGGATATATATACATATACATATAGTGTGTGTGTGAGTGAGTATACATGTGTGTGCACATGCGTGTAGAAGCCAGAGGTCAGTGTCCTCCATTGACCATATTTTCTGAGGCAGGTCTCTCACCGAACCCAGAACTCACCAGTTGGTAAGACTGGCAGGCGAAAGAGCTCTTGGGATCTGCCTCTCTCCAGGCCCAGCGCTAGAGTTACAGACAGGGTGACAGGGATCTGAAAGCCGGTGTTCCCGTTGTCCCAGCAGCCACCAGACAGAGCCACCTCCTCAGCCCCCACCGAAGGGACACTACCCCACTCAAGCATGTGGCTCCGCCAGGCCTGGCCCTTCTCTCCCGTTCCTTCTGCCTTGCTAAAAACCCCTTGGATGATACTCCTAAAGCTAGCTACCAAGGTCTGCTCCCTTATTTGACCACTTCCTCCTCCCGAGGCTGACTGCCAAGGTCCAGCTGTCAAAGTATTGAAGTCCAGCAATCAGAAGCCCCCCTTTGGCTCACCTAATTAACATGTCCAATTAAAATTAAATACCTCATCCTAACATGGAGTTTCCCTTTGTATCTTTATAAACCACCATTTTCCTATGGTCCACATCTGTCTCCTCTCGATCCAGAGGCAGTCCTTCGTCCCTCTGGGGCAAATAAATCTCCTTTGTGCCAAGAACTTGATCTTGGGGGGTCCTGAGCTAATACTTTTCCTTTCACTCATTTCAATTTTTAGAATTTAGCTTAATTATTATTATTGTGTATACATATGATGTGTGTATGTGTGTGTGTGTGTGTGTGTGTGTGTGTATGTGTGTGTGTGTCTAGGTGTTCATGTGCCATGTGTTTATGTGGATGTCAGGGGACAACTTTTAGGAGTTGGTCTTTTCCTTGTACCTTGGGTTCTAGGAATCAAACTCAGGTTGTCAGGCTTACACAGCACACACTTTCAACCTGCTGAGCTATCTCAAGTCCTAATCCCTATTTTATTTCTTGAGACAAAGTTTCTCACTGAACTTGGAGCTTCCTGACCGGCTAGACTGCGTGGCCAGTGAGCCGCAAGTCTTTGCCTCCCCAGTGTTGGTGTTTAAAGGCACAGGCTATTTGCTGTACCCAGCTGTTTATGCGGTGCTGGGACTTGAACTCAGGTCCTCATGCAGCAAGCACTTGAGCAACTGAGCCATCTCCTGAGTCCAATACATTATGTAATGTCAAACCACCGAAGGTGCTCTGAGGGGAGAATTTGAACAGGGAGCTGGTGGAGAACCTAAATCACACTAATTCACACTGGGGTGAGCAGCACTTCCTAAGAAAGCAAGCTGAGGCCTAAAGGCATTATGGGAGTCGCCCAGGAGAATCAAAAGCAGACCACAGGCAATGAAGACGACTTGGAGACACCCGGCTCCACCTCCAGTCCAGCTCTGGTTACCTGGTACTTCCCAGCGTTTCCCCAGTGTCTCGGTCATCTCAGGACATCTGGGTTTCCTAACTTGTGCTGCACTCTCCCAGACAATCCTCCTCAGCAAACAGCCTCCTTTATCCACCAGTTGCTCAAACAGAAACTAGAGTTTTCTAGCCCCTCCCTCGTCTCCCCGTGTAGCACAATGGTGAGACCTGTTCGGTGTGCACCGACATGGACTAAGACTCCACTCACTTGCCCTTCTGCCGGTCCCCGGCCTGAGTCACCATCTGTCCCCTGCAAACTTCAGTAGCATCTCAACTGCTCACCTAACCTCCGTGATGTTGCCCACGTGACAAATAATGTGACCTGCTTCCAAGCCTTCAGCATCTCCTCTTGTTACTTTGAGTCTGAGTTCTGCGGCTTCGGTCACACAGCCTGTGAAATGTAGCCTCCATCCATCTGTCCAACTGCATCTCGGGCTGCCTGTCCTTCTCTCCCTGGGATCCGCCCTCACGGCTACCCGTCAGTCCCCATCACTGTCCCATTGTTGTGTGCTCCTTGTCTGTTGTGTGACAGAACTTTCCTGGGGAGATGCAACACATGTCTACTCAACCCGCATAGGAAACTCATGACAGACCATAGCATGGATACCACCAACATCCAACTTGGTGAACTAATGTGTTTTATTGGGGTTACTTACAGGGATATGGGTGAGGGGTCACTTACAGGAGCAGAAATGACTAGACAGCTGCATCACCAAGTCCCAGCTCATGCCTGGTTACAACTCACAAAGCTGGGACCTGGAGCACACCCCACAGCCTGCGGGCAGCTCAGCATGCTGGAGAGCGACCTTTCCAGGTGCCTCAGTTGATCTAAACCTCTTCCAGGCAGCTCAGCTGGTTTCTGCTGCTGCTTCTTTGCAGCAAGGCTCCATTCCTCTTAAGGAGGACCGTCAGACTTCATTGCTTACTCTGGCAGGGCGGGGCCTAGTGAGTCTGGTGGGGTTCGGGGACTTCCTGAAGCTATTTTTAGTTGTTTATCTTCCTGCTTCAGGAGCTTCCTGCAAGATGGAAAGTTTCAGTTGGAGTGACTGTTACAGGACATTGTCATAATTAGAGTGACTGAAATGTATACTGCCGAGTTCCCATCCTATGGAGTGGAGGAAATTTCAGTCGTGGTACACCAGGTAATGGTTCACAGGCCTGAGCCGCCTGTCTTTAGGGTCCACTGCAACATCACTTGTCTTCTCCACTGAGGTCACCAAAGCGGGCAGATCACTGCTGAGCTGCGCTCCTGGTGTCTGCCCCTTCATGACAGTCTTCCAGTGGCTTTCATACCCCACGTAGAAGTCAGGACTCCCCTCCTGGCTAGGTATGAACCAGTTATTGCAGACTCATGGTGCAGCCATTTCCCATACAGGCCATCACTTCATTTCTTCTTGGCCTCTGCCCATCCCCACTGGATCTTCAGGACGGAAGACACATCTGTGGTCTCTTCATGATTCCTCCATCTCCCACTTCCACAGGCCTGGGGCACTTCTTTCTAATCCGGAGAAAATCTGCTCTCCTCAAACTCCACATTTCACAACTAGGTTAGAGGCTCTGTTACCAAATCCTAAGGTTCTTAGGTTTTTAAAAACCAAAGCCAAGACCTTTTTCTTTCTGTTACAACTACTTTAATGGAGAGGGGACTAGGTACCAGGCAGCGTGGGTGGAGGAATGGACAAGGGGGGAGAATAATGGGAAAAATCAGTGTCAGTCAGAACCAAGTGTGGCGGCACAGATGTGTACCACCAGCATGAGGGAGGCAGAGGCAGGAAGATCGTGAGTTTGAGGCCAGCATGTGTGTACATAGCAAGTATTATCTTGAAAAGCAAGCAAGCAAACAACAACAAAATACCTAACAGAAAAAAGAAATCAATAAATATTTCAGAAATGTTATCAACACCTACCTCCCCACTGTTGTGGAATGTTACTTTAACAAGGTAAAGGTGTGGTACATGTGTTATTGCTGCGTTTGTTTAACTATGTAAAGATGTGTTGCTTTGCCTGCCTAAGGCACCTGATTGGGCTGATTAAAAAGCTGAATGGCCAATAGCTAGGCAGTAAAGGGATAGGTGGGGCTGGCAGGAAGAGAGAATAGATAGAAGGGTAAGAGAATGAGGGAGAAAGAGTGAGCCATCCAGGGCCAGCCAGCCAGGCAGCTGCCAGACAGACAGACATGGAGTAAGCAGGGAAGTAGGACATACAGAAGAGAAGAAAGGTAAAAAGCCCCAAGGCAAAACATAGATGAAGAGAAACAGGTTAAATTAAGTTATGAGAGCTAGTGGGACAAGCATAAGATAAGGCCGAGCATTCATAACTAATAAGAAGTCTCCGTGTCATGATTTGGGAGCTGGTTGGTGGCCCAGAGAAGGTGTGCTACACCCCACTCAGCCTGAGTTTTCCAGAGTGACAGAACCAATTTATAGAGCTAGGTTTATCCTCAATAACTGCCTTACGTACGCACCTGCGGGGCTAGCTGCCCCCAACATGCTTTACAGTGGAGGTTTAGGGAAGAGGTGATTCTGTAGTCTTGACTTGGATGGGGTCTGGCATCAGAATTCCTTCCATCTCAGGGGAAACTCAGAGTTTTGACATAATGCCTTCTACTGATTGAATGAGGCCAGCACATCCCAGCTGGACGTGAAGTTACTCAAAGTCAGCTTATTTAAATGTTAATCACACCCAGAAAATACACACACAGAGACATGGGTCTGTAACTAAACAACTGAGTACTAAAGCCTAGCCAGAGTGACAAACAATTAGCCATCATACACATAGACGGTCAGCCTGCAAGGACAGACAGACGTGTCAGCCTGCAAGGACAGACAGACAGTGTCAGCCTGCAAGGACAGACAGACAGTGTCAGCCTGCAGGGACAGACAGACAGTGTCAG
>CABHPR010094415.1:0-10511 GCA_902168415.1 Peromyscus melanophrys
TTTACAACCAATGAGAAGGCAGAACAGAAACTCTATATAAAGACTTTAACACAGGAAGTAGCTCCTCCTTCGGAGAGGTAGGAACACTGCAGGAGGAAGGGTAAGGTTTTAGCTCTTAGCTCTGACCTCTTGGCTTTCTTCTTTGCATTGGTTCTGTGTTTCTTATTTAATAAGACGGTTGGTTACATCTACAGTCAACTTGTTTATTAACCCAATCACAGCAATATATATTCACACAATGTAAAGGAATATTCCACATTTCCCCTGTGGTGATAGGTTGTGTACCCTAATAAAATTTACCTGAAGATCAGAGAACAGAACAACCTACTAGAGTAAACATAGAGGCCAGACAGTGATGGCATACACCTTTAATCTTAGCACTTGGTAGGCAGAGATCTGTCTGGATCTCTGTGACTTCAAAGCCACCTTGGACTACATGAAACTGACTCAGTCTAGGAGAGAAACAGAGCCAGGTAGTGGTGGCACACACCTTTAAATTCCAGTACTTGGGAAACACAAGCCTTTAATCCCAGCACCTGAGATATCATGCATTTGCTTGGGAAGTCACATACCTTTAATCTCAGCACTAAGAAGGAAGTGATGTGGTGGGCAGAGAAATGTATATGAGGCGTGAAGAGACAGGAACTAAGGCTGTTCAGCAGAAGTGTCCCTTTCAGCTAGAGGCCTAGAGGCTGAGGCTCTTTCAGGCTGAGAAGTTGGTAAGATAAGAGGTGGTGGCTATGGCTTGCTCTGCTTCTCTGATCTTTCAGCATTTACCCCAATTTCTGGCCCTGAGGTTTTTTTTTTAATAAAAGACCATTTTAAGAATTGTGTTACATCCCCCTTTTTGTCTAATTGAAAAGGAAGGCTTTAACTTTAATATGGTAAAATTATATGTAACAAAAACAGTTATCAAGTAAGAATTACAGTTAAAATATCCAGTCCATTTTTATTTGGCAAATTTAGAAAAAAATACTCTATTATTTATCTTTGTGAGACTAAAGTTTATACCTAATTTGCCTTTTATCATAACTAAGGATATCATAACTTTCAATATGACTATCTAGTCTTCAACTTTGTCAAAGACCCCAGAAAGATAAAATGTTACCTAATGACAGGGACATCTGGCTGTTTGGAGAATAATCCTAGTTTTTCAGTAACGTTGAAGGATGCAACTTTGGCCTACATGTTTGATATATCTGACAGAATTTGCTCAGAAGCAGGGAATTTTGAAGGACTATCCTACCTTGTCTTGGCAAAGTTTGGCAGTCTTTTTTTTTTTTTTTTTATCTTTTTTTTGCCGCTTTTTGGACAGAATGCTGTCATCAATTGAGGCAAGGGCAGTTTCTTTGCCCATATGGCTAGCTTTTGCCATGAGGAAAGCAAACTCCATATGGAGGTTATTTGATGCCCACCATCCTTTTGTGAAATAGATGATGTTGTAATGAACAGATGTGTCTCACTATCATAAAAAAGCCTCAGGTTATTAAACATATTAAATGCCATATTCTGTAGGTCTTTGAAGTATTTGAAGACCATCTATATATCTAAATTTATCTGCTTATGACCTTCAGAACATACCTAATATAAGTTTGACTATTTTGGATAACTATTATTGTGTATTTTTTAATTATACATTACATTTTTAAATGAGCTGCATAAACATAATACCCAAACAAGGGTAGAAACATATATACAGTATAACAAAATTAACTTTAAATTTGTATCAATAAAAAAAGATCTATACTAATGTAAACTATTTTGATATTAATAGTTGTTTTTTGTATTAAAGTAGATGCAATAATCTACCCTTTTATCTCATCCTTTTTTATCTCCATTTTTTCCTTTAGAAGGAGATCTTTGAATTTAACTCTTTTGTTTAGCTTTTTTAAAAAAATATGACCAATCACAACTTGTAACCAACTCACCTAAACAATGACAAGCATTCATAATCCATTGAATAATCAAAACGGATTCATACCCCATCTCTTGGGAATGTGGGCATCATTTTCTAGACTATGTATTGTCTGTACAATGACTGTGTGTTATACACAAGTCAGCCAAAGATGAGTTTTGGTTTTATGTTTGAGCAGGTAAAATATACATCACTTGTCTTGTAGTTCTTCTAGGTTTATTTCTTATGTTTGTAGACAGAATTTTCAGGGGATCTTCCCCAATCAAACCTCATCCATATCAACATGAGATGAATACACAGCCTCTCACTTCTTGTGGAAATAAAAGCCTAACCTCTACCCCAAAGCAACACACCTTTTGACTTAAATTTTCAAGTCAAGATATTTGTAAAATATGTAGGTTGGTTTAATCTAGCAGCTTTTATAACCCAGTGTCTCTTAACAGCCCCAAACATCAAATATAACACAATAATATACAGGATCCAGACTTTTTATCATCTTTACATGGCTTTTTTCTATTATATTACTTTACTTCTTTTTTAAGGGTTTTACTTATTATTTTAAAACTATATATTTCTTTTTATAACTGTCTATACCCTTTTTCTTTTTTTCTCCCTAGACTTTGTACATTTCTTAAACACACTGTAACCCATTTAGAGTTTTCTCCCATCTGAACCTGTTTGACCAAATGAGCCTTTAAACTGCTAAATGGCATGGCTAGGACATCTCACTTTACTTTGGTAGCTGGCTGCACCCTGCTTGGTTCCCTGAGAGCCTAGCTTCATGGCAGAGGTACCAGTAGTGAGAGCCATGTTTACCATCATCTTTTAATGTTAAAAATTGCTTGCTCTACACTTCCTGTTTACTCAGGTAATATTATATACTTCTCAGGTCTTTGATGGGGCTGAAAACTAAATAGTTAAAATTACAGTTCCCTAATCATGGTAGAGAGTAAATTAGGTATGAAACTCTGGATTCTTCAGGAGAGGAGAGCTCATGGAGTGTTTTCTCTATTTTATCAAATATAAATTGACTGGATATTGTAACTGAACTTACTTGATAACTTTGTTTTCATACATAGTTTTACAATGTTAATATTAAAACTTCTCTTTTTAATTAGACAAAATTGGGAAATTCTGTGGAATATTACTTTTGAACACTGTGAAAATGTGTTGCTCTCATTGTTAATAAAAAAATTGATTGACCAATAAGTAGGCAGGATTTTGGGGGCAAAGAGAATACTGAGAAGAAGAAGGATAGAGTCTAAGGTATCTCAAGACATATATGGAAGTTCATAGATGAGGTAAAGGAGCATTGGGGCAGCACATAGATTAATATAAATGAGTTAATTTAAGTTGTAAGACCTGGCTGGGCACAAGTCTAAGCTATTTGCTGAACATTTAAAATTAATAATAAGTCTCTGAGTTGATATTTGGGAGGGACTAATGAGACACAGAAAATCTCTGCCTATACTCAGTTACTCTTCATCCTAAAATAAATGGTAAAATGGATATCAGAGTTCTCATTCTGATGTGAGGATTGAATGAGGAAAGGAATATGAATGTGACTTAACAATTTTAAGCTGTCAAGTCTACTTTTTGTGGAGGAGGGCATATTAACTGAATGTGGATGTTTTTGCTGCTCTGCTCAAAAAATTGCCCTCAGAGGATAAAAGGAAGGAGCCTATGGCATCATCTCTCACTACAGGTTCATAGTGCAGACAAATCTTGGCTCAAAAGTATTGACATGAATGTCAATGCTCCTTTATAAAGATAAGTTCATAGAACATAAAAGTATGTAACTACATATAATTATCTTTATTCCTCTATTTCTTTGGCAGATGTTTAAGGGAGTCCACAGACTCAGTGCTTCCCTATTTTTTTTTGTTTTTTTTACTTGGTTTTTGTTTTGTTTCTCCATTGTGTTTTTTGTAGTTTCAAGATGGAGTTGCAAAATAACTATATCTTCTCTTCCAGAAGTTCAAATTCTGGCTAAAAGACAACCGGTGATTTACTTACATGATTGCCTAATTACAAGCATCCTTTTAGTTTGCAGGGAGTTGAAAGGACATCTAACTTGGAAGTATATTTACCATGCACCCACACACGATCATAAGTTCAGGATCCCTCGTCATTTCTCACTGGAAGTATTTCCTGAGAGCGTTGAGTTGGAACTTCTCCTTTGCCCTCTTATCAGAGCCATCTGCTGTGTTCGTTATTTACACTGAGTGAAACAATTGAAGAAAATTATATTTTGGAATAATAAGTTCACAATTTTATAACAATTTGTGATTATGTTTTTTTTAATGATAAATAGTCACTTGTAATCACAGATTAGATTTCTAAAACTTATGTTTCTTAGAAATCTTCAAATTTTCTTTCAGAAGTGGTTTTAGAGCTATTAAATTTCATAATGTTTTCTTAGCCAAATAGTACAAGTCTCATAAAATTCCTCCAACATGGCAGGAATTCACTAGGGTAATTGAGTTGCTATATCTTATTATTTTTAATATAAATAAAAGATTTTAATTACAAATAATTTATTCAGTATTTAATTGAGTAATACTCTCATTAAGTCTCAAATCCTAGGACAAGTGGATGAGGTGCCTTCTTAATGTATCAATATGAACGTGTCCACCAGGTTCTCCCAGAATCCCTCAGTACCTACTTGTCACAGGGTATAGGTGGCATATCCTGCCCTCTCATCTACCCTGAACTTTCCAGCCTAGGAGTTGGGCAGTCCCTTCTTCAGAGGCTCTTCCCTACATACTGTAACCATTTTGGTTACATGCGCTTTTGTAGTGTTTTCTTGGAGGCCTCACCTGATTCCCCTCTGTCTCCTCTCTTCACATGGCTCAGGGTCATGTCCACTCTGGACTCTCCCAGATGTCCCTGCCTCTGGCTATGCTTTCCCTTTTATCTACAATCAACTTTCTTATTCACCATACCTAGAAGCAGTCATCTTCTTTCCTTTTTATTTCACTTTTTCAACTCTGACCTTATGTTTATAGTGAAATCAATAATTTAAAATTCTGATGTTATTTTATAGGAAGCTGAAAAATACAATTTTTCACCTTTGTTCATCAGTTGTATTACTATGAAAATATTTCATTTCCTTCATGTTTAAAATGTAGAATAATTAAATTACAGTAAATGAAGTGTTCCCAAGAGAAGTAAAATGTATGTGTTATAGAAAATGGTAGCATAAAATATTTCATGTACAAATTTCTGCATTTTTTATGAATAGATTTTTAAAATAGGATTTTTTACATTCATATGAATCAGTTTTTAGTGCATGTATGTGTACCACATGTATGCAGATGCATGCAGTGGCCAAAGGAGGGGATCAAATCTCTGTGACTAGAGTTAAAGATGGATGTGACTACCATGTGGGTGTTGAGAACCAAACCCAGATTCTCTGCAAGAGCAGTGAGTGTTCTGAACTCCTCAGCTCTATCTCCAGTTCTGAGATTTTGTTTTAATAAATGAATACTGAAAGTATGAAAACACAACCTGTCATCTAAAAAATATTTGTCTATTGATTGATTGATTATTATACTATGGTATAAATTCAAACACACTATACTACTACTTTAATATTTCTTAATTTTCCTTTCAAATAAAATTCAGTGTTTGTAGATCTCTTTTATTTTGTATATCTCACTACTATGTCCCCCCACATCACACTGTTGCAGAAATGCCAATCCTGTAGAAGGATTCAACATTAAGGCACAAAGTATAATTATGAATGACTCATGCCAAGGTCACCATCCTTGGAGCTATTTACTATGTTGGGGTTTCCTTGTTCTCTTATACCTTTGTGCTTATTTAGTTTTTTATAAAAGAAACATCCTAGATAAATAGTGCACTTCCCTTGTTACAGATACTGATTTTATCTTTTCCTCCCAGGATGACACTATGAAAACAAGTTTGTGTATCAGGGAAGATTTAGTGTTTTATTTTTTGCCAACATTTCTTTTTAACTGGGTTACTACCAGGGAACCAAAAAAAAAAAAAAAAAAAAAAAAAAAAAAACCAACAGTGATGTGGTGCTAAGGCAGATAGGTCCTAGAGGCAAAGAAGTATTCAAGTCATACTATATAAGCATCATCATAAATGACATGGAGAACCAAGTGCTGGCAAAAAAAAAGAAGGTTGCCTGCTCAGCAAAAATGAAGTCCTACATGGGCCAGATAGACAGAGACAAAGGTATCAGAAAATTACTAAAGCTTCAAGCTCAGAAAGAATACTGAAATATAACCAATAATGGTTTTTATTTTGTACTTTCTTCAGAGATTAAAAACCTTTCCTCTCATCCAGAAACAGAATATTTATAGGGAGATTAAACAATAGGAGGAGTAAAACATTCCCTAGTGCAGGACAGAGCCTTTCGAGAGGATGTAAACAATTTAAAATAGCTTCAGGAAGTCCATGAAAGTGACCAGATTCACTAGGTCCCTTCTTCCCATAGAGTATATAAATAGTAAAGACTACTAAGAATCACTCTTAAACAAACTGAGCTGACTGGAAGTTCAGGGAATGAGTAGCAGGTACCATCCTACCAGTACATACAAGCATCTAGCTCCATTGCAGGGATGTGTATGGTATTCTTTTTCAAGGACTGCTGCTTTATTAAATACATGCTATTGTATGACGCTATTTCTTAGGAGAAAACTTTCTACCTACTCCAGAGAGCAACTGATGATAGACAAAATTAAGGATGACACCAAAGTCCAAGTTGGTGAACTAATGAATTTATCAGGATTACTTACAAGAATATTGGTGAAAGTTTAATCACAGGATCAGAAATGACTCAGAAAGTTGCATCTCCAAGCCTAGGAGAACACAAGAGGTAGAAAGCTGAGGCCCACTGCACAAACTATCACCAGCTCCACAGGGGAATGTCCTAAACAGTATAGTAGTCTGAGTCATTTCTTCTCAATGTAGGGAGAAAGAACACATAGGGCCTACTGTGTGCTTGGAATAGACACAACCAGTCACTTCTATAGGACCAATACATACATTAATACCCTATCTACAGAATATGATTAACTGAACCAAACATATGGGGCAGGAATATTTTATTAAATCCCAGCCACATAAAAGCGTTAACTTTGGCTTTAGTTCTTTGTCTCCTTGTGATCCAGTTACTTTATTAAGGCATAATATTTTAGACTATTTCACGAAACCATCATAGGCCTCTTAGTCTTTCATTCCCCTTCTAAGAGGTCCATTTATTCAGCCTCAGTTATTCATATGAAGTTATGATCGAAATGTATATTTAAAGCCCAAAGAAAATTAATCTGAAATATAATATGAAAATGTGTATGTGTGTATATGTGGTTATGTTCTTCTATACTTATAGCAAATTACCAAATACATATTCTCCTGATTAGAATTTTTTATATTTCTTTAATCTGTTTCCTTGCTTTACATTAAAAGTATGAACATTCAGGCCATTATTGTTTCATATCTTTTTCTGGTCCTACCAGGCCCTCGCAGTCCTATGGCCCACTTAATCACTCAGAAGCTTATATTAATTACAACTGCTTGGCCATTAGCTCAGGCTTATTGCTGACTAGCTCTTACACTTAAATTAACCCATAATTCTTATCTATGTTTAACCATGTGGCTTGGTACCTTTTCTCAGTTCTGTCTTGTCATCTTGTCTCCTCTTTGTCCGGCTGGCACCTCCTGACTCAGCCCTTCCTCTTCCCAGAATTCTCCTTGTCTGCTCACCCTGCCTGTACTTCCTGCCTTGTAGCAGGAATCTTAAAGGGTCTTATTAATAAAAATCAAACCCAGAGCCAGGTATTGGGGTGAATCCTGGAAGATCAGAGAAGCAGAACAAACCACAGCTACCTCACCTCGCCAGTTCCTCAACTGATCCAATTTCCTCAGACTGGAAACCTCCGAGTCCTCATATCTGAATGGATCTCAGCTAAACTGTGCTGCTCAAAAGCCTGAATGCTTAACCAGCCAAATGCTTCTAGTTTCTGGTCCTCACGCCTTATATATCTTTCTGCTTTTTGCCATTACTCCCTGGGATTAAAGGCTTGCTTTCTGGGATTAAAGGCATGAGTCACCATGCTTGGCTATTTCCAGTGTAGCCTTGAACTCACAGAGATCCATGCCTCCAGAAGACTAGGATTAAAGGTGTGAGTGCCACCATTTTCTAGCCTCTGTATCTAGTGGCTGTTCCGTTCTCTGACCCCAGATAAGTTTATTAGGGTGCACAATATTTTTGGGAACATAATACCACCACACTGCCTGGCTACTGACCAATCAGCGTTTTATTAAACTAGTGTACAAAAGCATTATCCCATAGCAGTCCTTCTTTTCTACGATTGTACTTACACATGTTAAACAGCTCGATGTCCCTCTCAAGCTGGCTGAGACTCTACTTTTCTCTAAATTTAAAGGTAATTATATAAATATGTTATAAAGCTCATTTCATTGTTTCAGCTTGTCTATTTTTACTGATGTTGCTTTTGAAGTACCTGCATTCCTATTATGCTCACTTAGAGAATATGTAATCAAGAAATTTCAGTTAGCCTTTTTACATACTTTTTAATTTACCTTTTCATTATTCCCATCTTTTCTTTTGAAACTGGCAAGACTTTGCACTAACTTAAATGTTTTTTTTTTCTGCTATTTTAGCATTAATGTAATTTCTGGTTATGATTCTATTTTCTTATTTTGTTTAGGCTGGAGGATATATTCTGAAAGTTCATTTGAGTCTGTTCATTTGGAATCATTGCTGAACATTATGATTGTTTTGTAGTTGGGCACTGGAAATTTTATATGAAGAGTATTGTTTTTCCCCCATTCTTCTGAGGATTAAGTTATATTCAGAAGAACTTTCTATTGTAAAACCTGCTGTTATTATTTTCTAGTATAATATTAAGTAATTTCTACTTATTGTATAACTAGCGTTTTCCCTAAAATAAGTCATGATCTTCCTTGACATTACAGATACTATGAGAGTATGATGGAGTCTTTGTTCCACTCAGAGGATACGCATGGTCTTTGGGAATGGGGCACTTATAGCAGATGTGGTTAGGGTGCAGTCTTGCCCCGTATACATGACCATCTCTATCACCCATAAATGGACTGAAAGAAAGCCTAGTTATAGACACACAATCTAGAACTCAAACTCTGATATCTCCTTCTAATTCCAACACCTCTATCCCCTGAAATTCTGCCATTTGTATCCTTACCTTAGCAAAACTTTTAAATTTTGTATATTTTTCTCCTTCATGTGCCCTAGGATTGTTATAGGACTCTCCTCCATGGGTTTTCCTCTCTTAGTGACTACAAGATTGTATTGACATTAATTCAGGAAAAATAAAATGCTTCTATTGTCCATTGGTGTTGGCTAACTATTAGGACAAGACAGAAGGAGGGATATTTTGCTACTGATTCTCCTGCCTGTGAGCAGTAGTGGTTGCTTCCTGATATACACCTATGCATAGTCTATTTCAGAATCACATTACATCAGTAATACTAAACAATATGTTGTACAAATATTGTTGTATACATATTTGCAGTTTCTATCCTTTGTATCATCAGCATCTACTTACATGAGCGCATGCTGTCCTGGTAATATTGCCTGTGTGCTTCATAATATATTTAGTTAATGCTTATGAATATGATCAAGCATAAATCATAAATCAAAGAACTTTTGAAAATCAGAATAGATGACAATAATATGGCCATTGAAAGTGTAAACATTTACATTTCAACTCCTTGAAAAAAGCTATAGGGGTGCCACACCTGCATTGCCCTGGCATTGTAGTGACTGGTGCAGTGGACACATAGAAATTATGAACACACATACAGAAAATGTGGCATTTTGACAGTCATGTTCTCTAATGGAGATGCACAAGTACCAACCCTGAACATTAGCACATTTATTAGACACAGCAAGAATGAGGAGGAAGGAGAGTAGCTAATCTTTGACCAGTGAAAGATCTTGTCTTTCCTCTGAGCCTGTCTCAGGGAGGGCCTTTCTATTCACATATGTCTTAGACATCAGGGTCCTTGACATGGCCATACTCATGTCAATAATACATATTAAGTCTGCACTTTGTCTACTCTCCACATAAGATAATGCAATTTCCACAAATTTTCTGTTTAAATCTGATATTTCTGACCAAGTTTGAAGGAGGACACATAACGGAGGGCTTTGACGCAGAGGGCGAGCCTTCATTTGTGCACAAAGTTATATCAATTTTCCTTTCTACAGTGAATTTCTCATTATTCTCTAACTTTCATAGTCTAAATGTTCTCATAATATGGTGCAAAATAGCAGGCCATTGTTTTACATGGAGAAGTGGAAGAGAAAAGATATACTAAATCTTGGACCTCATCTTATAATTGATCATTAAACTGGAGCATCTGGTTGGTCTACTTTCCATTAAATAATAATTTCATCCATATTACCCATATATTTTGTCAATTTAAACAAGTAAATTCCTACCTTCTTTTAGTTTCTGCTGGCATTTGTTCTTTTTACTCAAAAATTGATTTGTTTTAGTCTCTCTGTGTGTGTGTGTGTTTGTGTGTGTGTGTGTGTGTGTGTGTGTGTGTGTGTGTG
>CABHPR010094416.1:4508-14912 GCA_902168415.1 Peromyscus melanophrys
TTTAGCCCATTTCTATTAATCTCTACTTTGCCACGTGGCTCGTGGTTTACCGGTACTTTACATCTTCCTTCTTCTCGACGCGGCTCCAGCCAGTCTCCCTCCTTTCACCTTCCTGTTCCCTCTCTTCTCTTCTCTGTTAGTCCCGCCTATACTTCCTGTCTGGCTACCGGCCAATCAGTGTTTTATTCATTGACCAATAAGCAACATGTTTGACATACAGACCATCCCACAGCACTTCCCTTTTTTTTTTTTTTTTTTTTTTTTTTTTCTTTCCCCGGCCATACAGTTTGAAAGCAATATAAGTCTCTGTGTTTACGTGGTTGGGTTTGAGCGGCTATGGGACTGGCAGGTGAGATTGATTTGTCCTGACTGTGGACCAGGCAGGAAAACTCTAGCTACAGTGCAGTCTTAACATTTATATGTGCCTTTGTTTAGGTGATTCAAAATTAACTGGCAGTGCTATTGGTTCGTTTGCTTACATTGCTGGGGGAATTGAATCTGGGGTCCTAGCATGCTGAGAAAAGCACTGAGCCACACCCAGTCCAATAATTTAAATTAGAACTTGTCTGTAAAAGCCTTTACAGAGTTTCTGCATTGTAAGAACCCACTATGTCATTGCTATATCAGAAATATTGTTTGTTACCTGAGAAGTTTACATACAGAAAGATTGTACTATATTCCTCAGACTAGATTCTGAAGTCTTTTCTCTATCATGGCTTTCAACACGCTTTGTGCTTTAATAGTAAGAACACTGAGATATCTAGTATTCACTTGCTTCTGCACACAGATCTGTCCTTCCCAGTTACCTCCTTTTCTGGATACTAGTAATGCCCAGAGGAGAATGGAGGGCTCTGTTCCTGCCTGATTTCCTTTACAGTCTCCTGGTGACCAGCCCCAGTACCCAAGGACTTTGCTCTCCTGTGTTTCTTATCATCTGTTTGCTGGCTTCTCTATGTAGCACAGCCTCTTTCATGTTTAGTATATCGGCATGTTACTTAAAAAGGAATGTGGAACTTGGCTTCCATGTCACCTAAGGACTGACTGCCTGTATTTATTTGCTTAACTGAGTTGTATAATTAGTGGCTCCTGTGTGATATTACCTGTCTCATTAGTGACAATAGGCAATCATTTAATACTATTTTCACAGTGTCATTCATTCTTCAGCCTCGCATTTTAAAAGTTTTTGTTGTTTGTTGTGTGTGTGTGTGTGTGTGTGTGTGTGTGTGTGTGTGTGTGTGAGTGTGTGTGTGAATGTGTGTGTGACTGGGGGTGAGCACATGTACTCTGTGCAGCAACTGTGGAGATCAGACAGCTTGGAGAGTCATTTATCACCTTCCACCTTGTAGGTCCCCAGAATTTAACGCACATCTACAAGCAGGTACCCTTACCCCTGAGCCATCTCACTACCTAACTGTCGTGGAATATTAGTTGAAGATGTGTTACATCTGTTTATGTTCTTGAATATTTGTTTAATGAAAAGATGTTTTGCATTCTTTTACGTTGCATTTGTTTAACTCTGTGAAGCTGTGTTGTTTTGCGTGAATAAAAGAGCTGATTGGTTTAATAAAGAGCTGAATGGCAAGGCAGAAGAAAGGATAGATGGGGCTGGCAGCAAAGAGAATAAATAGGAGAAATATGGGAGGGGGAGATCTAGGATCAAGGAAAGAGAAGAGGAGGAGGAGAGGAGGACATCAGGGACCAGTCATCCAGCTACACAGCCAGACATGGAGTGAGAAGGAAAGAAAAGATATGCAGAAATAGAGAAATGTAAAAGCCCAGAGGCAAAAGGTAAATGGGATAATATAAGTTAAGGAAAGCTGGCAAGAAATAAGCCAAGCTCAGACCTAGCATTCATAAGAAAGAATAAGCCTTCGTATGGTTGTTGGGGAGGGGATGGCGGGCCTCCCAAAGAGCAAAGAGCCAAAAGAGCAGAAGAGTAAAACAAACAAACAAACAAACAAAAAACTTAACTTTGTTCAGGGTCCATGGATGCCTTTCTTCAGAGTGCTAATCCCTCAACCCCTGTTTATTTGTAGGCTTTCTTACTCATCTTTGAGGCCCTAAGTTATTTTCTCTGGGATTTATATAACAAAGTATACAGACTTCAACAGATGCATAATTCCACAGCTGGAAGGATTCATTGCCCATACGTTACTCTATTTGTACCTATCAGTATCCTTAGGCACTAAGAAGTACTATCTGATAATAAGGAAATTTTTAGATTTAATGTTTTATATTAACAGGTGTGTACTGAAGGTTTACTTAGATCTTCCAAAGTCTTTATCTGCTCTCCTACGAAAGGTCTGTTTGCAAGCTGGATGTCTCACATTTGGAAATAATGTTTTAGGAAAAGATGACAATAAACTATCCTGTAGCAACAGACATCTCTTCTAGTTTATACAACTTGCGATTGTTCTAATAGAATCCTGCCATGTTTCTAAATGGTTATTAATAATGATTAATTTTTCAAGAAATCATCACTGGCAACAAAGCTAAGAGTGTGCCACTAAGACAAAAGTAAAATCATGTTTCCCAGAGATGTGTAACTGTCTCCACTGTGTCATTAAAGCTGTGTTTTTTGTATCTTACCTAGTTAGAAGCTACCTGTCCAAGTTAGGGTTACTATTGCTGTGATGAAACACCATGACCAAAGCAACTTGGGAAGGAAAGGGTTTATTTAATTTACATTTCCATATCATTGTTCATCATCAAAGGAAGTCAGGGCAGGAACTCAAATAGGGAAGGAACCTAGAGGCAGGAGCTGATGCAGAAGTAATGGAGGGGAGCTGCTTACTGGCTTGTTCAACATGGCTTGCTCAGCGTGGTTTTTTTTATAGAACCCAAGACTACCAGCCCAGATGTGGCACCACCCACAATGGGATGGGCCCTCCCACATCAATCACTAATTTTAAAAAATGCTATACAGGCTTGCCCACAGCCTGATCATATGAAGGCATTTTCTCACCTGAGGTTCCCTCCTTTCAAATGATTCTAGCTTGAATCAAATTGACATAAAACTAGCCAGGACACTATGCTAATATGTTAGGGAATATTATTTTAAGGTGTGTTACTTTTGTTTATGTTGCATTTGTTTAACTCTGTGAAATTGTGTTACTTTGTGTGTCTAAAACACCTGATGGTCTAATAAATAACTGAACGGCCAAGAGCAAGGCAGGAGAAAAGATAGGCGGGGCTGGCAGGCAGAGAGAATAAACAGAAGGAGAAATCTGGGAAGGGAAAAAAGAAGTAGCCAGAGAAAGAAGAGTACTCCAGGGGCCCAGCCACCCAGCTACACAGCAAGCCATGGAGTAAGGTATACAGAAATAGAGAAAGATAAAAGCCCAGAGGCAAAAGATAAATGAGATAATTTAAGTTAAGGAAAGCTGGCAAGAAACAAGCCAAGCTAAGGCTGGGCATTCATAATTAACAATAAGCCTCCATGTGTGGTTTATTTGGGAGCTGGGAGGCTGACCCCCAAGGAGCAAAGAGTAAAAACAAACAATGATATAAAGACAAAAGCCCAAGAGGTCAGAGCTAAGAGCCTTACCTGCCTGCTTCAGCTAGTCTCTTCAGCCAAGAGACCTCTCCAAAAAGGGAGCTACTTCCTGTCTGTCTTTATATAGCCTTCCTGTTCTGCCTTCTCATTGGTTGTAAACCCAACCACATGACTGCCTCATCACTGCTTGTCTGTACAGACCTCCAGACACACATTGGAGTGTGTGTCTCCAATGCGGCTGTATCCTTGAACACACAGAGATCTACCTAGCTCTGCCTACCAAGTGCTGGGATTAAAGGCGTGCACCTCCTTCAGCAAATCCTACCGGCATGCACCACCACAACCGGCTTTCGCTATGGCTTGCTAATAGCTCTGACCCCTAGGCAACTTTATTTATTAACATACAAATAAAATCACATTTCAGTACAAATAAAATACCACTATACAACGACATTTTGGTGTACCAACATGGTGCTCAAATTTCCATAGTGACTGAGAAAGCTTTGAAAGAAAAGAAAGAAAGAAAAAGAGAAAAAGGACACAGCTCCTTTAAGGTGATGTTCAGCTGCCAGTGCTAAATAGAAACTAGAAACGAAAAGCTAAGTAAAAACCACTTGTAGCAATGCGAGTACCAGCTTCCATAGTTAGAAAGATTTAATGCAGTTTTTGGTCACGAACCTCTGAGCAGGCCGTGAGCTTTAGGCTTGGCTTTTATGACCTGAGAAGTAGGCAGAGCCTGCCGAGAGAACCACAGAGAGGATCCAGGTGTAGGTTAGCAGTTTAAAGGTTTGCTCATATGGTCGAAAAGACTAAAGATCCTCAATAAAGACAGGTTCAGACGGAAAAACCGTTAAACAGGTTCCAGTGTGCTTAAGAAAGAAAAAGGGTATAGTCATAGAAAAAAATGAATAGTTTATAAAATAAATTCTTTAAAGAGAGAGTAAAAGAAAAAAGCCACGTAGGATGAGAAATACACAGGGAGTCTGGATCCTGTATGTTATTGTGTTGATTTTGAATTTTTTGATTGTTGAAAAGCAAAGGACAGCTGCAAAGAGACCTGGAATTGAAAGAGGGACTGTTGAAATAAATCAGCCTATAAACTTTAGGAATGCCTTAACTTTTAAAAAGTCAGAAAATACATTTGTCAAATGGAAATCAAAAATGCTTTGGAGTTTTGTTCCCACAGGGGATGAAAGGCTGTGGATTCCTTCAGGGTTAATATGGATCAAGTTTGATCATGGGAGACCTCCTGAATCTTGACAGGTGGTATCTATCAACAATGGTTACTGCTGGTCTTCCCAGGACTTGGTCATTATCTCAAAATTTTCTCAAGGACTCCTAAAGGTGCCTTTGCCCACAGCTAGCAGGAAGCAGTTTAGAGAATGTGCCCACATTCCTAAGTATTGGGGAGAATTGGTGGTTTTTGGTTACTTGGTGGGTTATGGATGTTTGTTATCATTTAGAGGAATATAGAATCTTGATACAAATTTAAAGTTATTTTTGTTACACTATATATATGTTTCTACTCTTGTCTAAAGGATTTTTTTTGTATATTGAAGCAAATCTAAAGTTGTTTTTGTTACTACATATTATATATATGTTTCTACTCTTGTTTAAGGTATTGTACCTATGCAGTTCACTTAAAAGTGTAAGGTAAAGTACTCATTTTTGAAAGCTATTATCATAAACTATATAGGACAATCAAGAAACATAGGTCAGTAGTTAGTCATTTATAACAATCAAATTTATAGATATGTAAGGTATATTTTCTAGGTTAAATAGATATATTTTAGATAGATGGCCTTCAAATACTACAAAGACCTATAGAATATGGCATTTAAAATGTTTTGTTAATTTGAAGTTTTTCATGACAATGAGACACATCTGTTCCTGGGTGCACCAGTTTACTTCAGAGATGATGGGCATTGAAGAAGCTCCATAGGAATTTGCTTCATTGTGGTAAGGTTAGCCACTGATCAAAGAAACTGTACTTGCCTTTGATGCTGACAATGTGCTGTGCAGACTGGACATGCAGAACACACAAGCAAAAGACTGTTGAACTTTGTCAAAACAAGGCAGGACAGATCCTTAAAATTCCTGCTTCACAGAAGAGTCTGCCAGATACTTTGCAGGACACAGAGAAAAGCGACTGATAAACCTTGCCAATACAAGGCAGGATAGTCCTTTAAATTTCCTGCTTCACTGAGAAGTCTGCCTGATACTCTAGGCCTGTAGGCTGAAGACAGATGCCCCAATGTTGTAGAAGGAACTCTGGGTGACTATCCAGGCAGTCAGATGTCTCTGTCATTGCTAGAGTTTTGAAAGTTGTTTGCAGTGCACTTTTTGTTTACTCAAATAATATTATCCTTCTGGGGTCTTTGATGGAGTTGACAACTAGATAGTTATAGTTATGCAGTTTTCCTTAGATATGAAATTAAATTAGGTATAAATTAGAAGTAAATTAGGTGTAAAATTTTGGATTCACTAAGACAGATAATACATTATTTTCTCTGAATATGCTAACTACAGATGGACAGAATATTGGAAATTAATTCTTACTTGATAACTGTTTTGTTGTGTATAGTTTCACTATATTAAAGTTAAAACTTTTCTTTTTATTTAGACAGAAAGGGGGAAATGTTGGGGAATATTATTTTAACATGTATTACTTTTGTTTATGTTGCATTTGTTTAACTCTGTGAAGCTGTGTTACTTTGCCTGTCTAAAACATCAGTGGTCTAATAAATAACTGAATAGCCCATAGCAAGGCAGGAGAAAGGATAGGCAGGGCTGGCAGGCAGAGAGAATAATTAGAAGGAGAAATCTGGGAGGGGAAAAAAGAAGTAACCAGAGAAGGAGAAGGACTCCTGGGGCTAGCCACTCAGCTACACAGCAAGCCACAGAGTAAGGTATACACAAATAGAAAAAGATAAAAGCCCAGAAGCAAAAGATAAATGGGATAATTTAAGTTAAGGAAAGCTAGCAAGAAACAAGCCAAGCTAAGGCCAGGCATTTATAACTAAGAATAAGGTTCCATGTATGGTTTATTTGGTGTAGCAATAACACCCGTGCTACCACCACCCATTCATCATATCCGAGTGAGGGACTGTGGATCGAAAAACAGAGACAAGAAACAGCGGGTCATTCGCCTTAGCAGAATGCTGAATGCCGTTTATTGAAAGAGGGAGGAAACCTTAAATACAGGCTTACAGCACAATGGGAGAACCCCAGAGGGCAGAAGTTTGCTACTGATGTTTACAGTCTTGCATCTAAGCTGTTTACGCCTAATATGCAGGATACACAAACAAGGAACTTCCCTTAAGCAGAGGGTGGATACCGGCAGGGAATTAGCATAGGGAGGACATCTGGTCAAGGTTGGCAAGCAGGCAACAGCTTACTCAAAATGGGAAGGCCAGGGCATTACAGGTACATTTTACTAAAAAATGAGCTTCTGACTTAGGTGGCGTGAGACGTCAGCAAGTCACCTTACCCGTCATGGAGACACCTGCCCCGGCCACACAAGTGCTCTGTCTTAGGTTGGTGAGCACCCCCCAAGCATTACCCGTCTCTGAATACTCATTATCATACATGCTCAACCATGTGAGCTGTAGAGTTAACTGTTGCCAAAGATCTCAAAGTGGCACTGCGCTTCCAATCTGTGCGACACAGAAAAGACCAACAGAAGTCCTAACCCACCCATAGCCAGGAGGCTAAAGGCAATTGAGCCATTCCGTTCCTTCAAGCCTTATGCAAATTGGAGTCCTCATAAGATGCTATCCCAAAAGCAAATGGAACTTGAGTTTTATAAATTTCAAAGCCAATCGAAATGTATATAACTACTGAATTAAATCTGTCATGCCCAATAGAATGAAAGAGTAATTAACTGTGGTAGCTACTTTTGCTGCCAGGGTCTCCATTATGTTAGCTGTAGTTACCAATTAAAAAATGGCAATCCCAGAAATAGTAGCAGCAGCGGCCACCACAGCTATAACAGCAACAAGGCAGCAGCGATGTCAAGTTCTCTTCTGGAGCGTGTGAGCATCCACTAGCATGGACACAACTCCAGGAACACGAACCACAAAGGCCCGTATTTCTTGATCCCAGCACGACTTAAGCTGGCAGCTCTGCAAAAGAACAACTAAGAACCATAAAGAAAAAACAGACAGCACACAAGGAGCAGAACTAATGGTCTCAATAATGGCTACATTCACAAATTTTAAAAGTATCTTCAAAGGAGGCTAGATGAATTTCAGGAGGCCAATAAATGTTGCACAGAGCCACTCCTGAAAAGTAGGTACTATACCAGCTTGAAGAGGATTGCAAAATGTGAAAAGGCTTAGCTGGCATGCTACTGTTAACAAATGGAGGTCAGTGACCTTCAGGGTTATCCTTAATCTCCAAGGTGTCTGGGTGACACATTCTCAAACATACTTGAAAGAGCAGTTACCATACATTACCTTCTGAAGAATCCAACCGCATGGCTACAGTTCCTAGGCTTACATTAATGCTTGCCAAGGCTGGCCATATTGGGCTCTCAATCCCCATTGGCATCAGAAGGGGAGAGTTCTTCATGAAGGCCCAATAGGTCTCTGCCATGTTGGGATTCAGCAGCAGCCACAGGGCGCACACAGCTCTCAGAAACCCAAAGAGGAACCTCATTGTCCTGCGGAAAGACACGAACAGATCCCTGGGCCCACATCAACACCGGATCGGGTCCCCTCCAAGTGCCAGTAGAAAGATCCTTCCATCGCACCAGTGGATGGTTTGCAACAGGAGCCCTCCAGTGCTTATCTGCAGCAGACACTCCAGCAGAATCCACCGATAAAAAATTTAAAATATATAAAACAAGGGAAAGAATAGAATGTGGAGAGGAGAGATGAGCCCCTAGCTCCCCCTTTTTACTTTGGCAATATATGTTTTTAAGGTACGATGGCAGTTTTCTACTATAGCCTGTCCTTGAGGATTATAAGGAAGACAATGATTCTTTACATCTTTAACCTTTTCCCCTGAATGGTCAGAAGCAAAAATTAGAGAGGAATATGTATCAATAGACACATGGACATATTGTAATTTTCCAAAGGAAGGCACGTGTGTGACATCCATTTGCCATACATGATTAGGTAAAAGTCCTCGGGGATTAACTCCCAAATGAGGGACAGGTAAAAATTCAACATAAATAGGACATGATTTAACTATCTGGATGGCTTGTTCCCGGGTTATGCCCATGTGATGACGAAGAGATCCAGCATTAAGATGATAACATTGATGCAACTGAGCAGCCTTTTCAAAGGCAGAACAAACTAACGTGACAGCCATACAAGTAATGGCATCAGCCCTCTGATTACCTTCGCTTAAAGGTCCAGGCAATTGAGTATGAGCTCTAATATGACCCACATAAAGGTTATGTGAGCGGGACCACATGAGTCCTTGCACTTGCAATAAATAACTGTTTAAAAGCTCACCAGAAAACATCTGTAAAGCAAGCAACAGTGCCTGTACCTCCGCCATCTGGGCAGAAGTGCCCTGGACCTTAATTCTCTTCACTATGTTACCAGAAACTACCACAGCAAAACCACGTGAAGTGCCATCAGTAAATACCACCCGGGCCTGAGAAATAGGAGTCATCTGTACTATCTTGGGAAATATAACAGGATGCAATTTAAAAAATTGACACACATCATTGGAGGGGTAGTGAGTATCAAACTGACCCTACATGGAACATGTCAATATAGCCCAATCATTATCATTGGCTTGCAACCATGCTATTTGAGACTGGGTGTATGGGGTCACCACAATATCTGGCTCCTTTCCAAAGGTTTGAACACTGATCTTGATATATAAATATCAATATAATATTAATATAATCTGAGCCACAGCCTGAGGATAAGGAGTAATGGTTTTCACTGGAGAAGCTGAGGAATGTACCCATAGTATAGGACCTGTTTGCCAAAACACTCCAGTAGGTGAATGAGAAAAACAAAGTATCAAATACAATAAGAAAGAAGAAAGATCTATATATTATACATGAGCCTGCTACAGGGCCTCTTGCACACATTGTAGGGCTGTTACGCCCTTTAGCTGTTAATTTATGGGGAGATAAAGGATCAGGGTTGCCCTTTAAGACATCATACAGAGGGCTAAGTTGACCTATTGGAATCTTTAAAGTGGACCGAAGCCATTGAATATCTCCCAGAAAGGTTTGGAAATCATTAAGTGTGCGTAGCTGATCCGTACGCAGAGTAATCTTTTGTGGACGTATGCCTGTGCGTCATGACCTAAATAATGATAGGGAAAGGACACCTGTGCCTTTTCTGGGGCGATTTGTAAATTAGCCAGGCTAAGAACCTCTTGTAATTTAGAAAAGGCATCAAAACAAGTATTTTATCTTTAGCAGCCAATAAAATATAAGTCAATCACAATTAAATGCCAATGTTTAGTAATTGCCACAGGGACAGGCAAACCAGGCTGTGTTGCTCCCATGAG
Source organism: Peromyscus melanophrys (assembly GCA_902168415.1). Lineage (NCBI taxonomy): Eukaryota > Metazoa > Chordata > Mammalia > Rodentia > Cricetidae > Peromyscus > Peromyscus melanophrys. The sequence goes on from CABHPR010094416.1 coordinate 14,488, forward strand.
AAGCATGGTTTTATTTACAGCTCTAAGATCTTGTAATAGCCTCCATTTTCCTGACTTCTTATAGAGGCCAGTTGGGATCTCAGGATTCTTGTGAAATTATAGATATATCTAGTACCAGAATCCAATAATCTTTCAATCTCAATCCCATATAATTTTATTTCTAATTTAGGCTGTTTATCACTGATAGCTGTTTGTCAAAACACCTTTTTTCCTGTACTTCCAAAGCCTCCATTTCTACATATAGGCACCATTTTGCATTTAAAATATGAAAACAATAATAATTGAGCAATTCTATCACTAGCTTCTATTTCCATGGTCCTTTTTACATATGCCAATTATAAAAGCATTAAATACAATCTCTATAGATTTGAAGAGGTCCTGTTCCTTTAGTTTATCTACCATGAGAATCAAACATTTATTAAGAC
>CABHPR010094418.1:0-17201 GCA_902168415.1 Peromyscus melanophrys
ACTATCACAGGTATGCACCATTAGACCCAGCTTCAGGAGGGTTTTTAAAGACTTATCTACAGTTATGATAGTTTACTTAACAGAGGGCTGTTGTGTGACAAAACTTCTGCCGAGATGCAACACACAGGTCTACTCACTCCAGATAGAGAACCCACCACAGATCAAAGTTCAGATACTACCAAGTCCAACTTGGCAAACCAATGAGTTTTATTTGGGGTCACTTACAGGAATGTGAGTGAGGAGTTGCTATCATGATCAGAAGTGACTCAAGACAGCTGCACCACTGAGGCCCACCCCAGCATGGGTGGCAGCTCACAAAAGCTGGGAACCTGGAGCACACGGCACAGCCTGACCTCAGCTGACAGACTGAAGGGTGTCCCTCTCAAGTAACTCAGTCAACTCTTCAGGCAGCTCATCTGGGCTTGCCTCTCTCTTCTTTGCAGCTCAGTTTTCTTCCATCTGAGATGGACTCTGCTTTACTGCCTACTGTGGCAGAGTGGGGCAGAGCAAATCTGGTCAGTTTCAGGGACTTCCTTAAGCCTTTTGGAGTTGTTTACCTTCTTGCATAAGGAACTTCCCTGCAGGATAGAATGTTACAATCTCGGAAGTGTTATGCAACAAAGGTATCCATTTCAGTAAACTTTTTTTTTTTTTTTGGTTTGGTTTTTGAGACAGTATTTCTTTGTGAAGCCTTGGCTATCCTGGACTTTGCTCTGTAGATGAGGCTGACCTTGAATTCACAGAAATCTGCCTGCCTTTGCCTCCTGAGTGCTGGTATTAAAGGTGTGCACCACCACTGCTTGGCAACTTTTTTAAAAGTATCTTTTAAATTTATTTATTTGTTTTTATTATGTGCATTGATGTATTGTTGGAGAATATTATTTTAAGGTGTGTTACTTTTGTTTATGTTGCATTTAATTCTGTGAAGCTGTGGTACTGTGCCTGTCTAAAACACCCAATGGTCTAATAAAGAACTGAATGGCCAATATCAAGGCAGGAGAAAGGATAGTGGCACTGGTAGGCATCGAGACTATATAGGAGAAATCTGGGAGGAATAAGAAATAGCCAGAGAAGGAGGAGGACTCCAGGAGCCAGCCACCTAGCTAAACAGCCAGACAGGGAGTAAGAAGGAAAGAAAAAGTATACAAGAATAGAGAAAGATAAAAGCCCCGAGACCAAAGATAGACAGGATAATTTAAAGTTAAGGAAAGCTGGCTAGAAACAAGCCAAGCTAAGACTGGACATTTATAATTAAGACTAAGCTTCCATGCGATTTATTTGGGAGCTGGATGGCAGCCCCTCCCCCCCCCAAAAGACCAAAGACCAACCAACAACAGTGTATTGTCTGCATATGTCTGTGGACCACATGCATGAGTTACAGACAGTTGTGAGCTGCCATGTGAGTGCTGGAAATTGAACTTGGGTCCTCTGGAAGAGCAGTCAGTGTTCTCAATCACTAAGCCATCACTCCAGCTCCTCAGTAAATGATTTAATGGAAGTAAAACATGATCATAACACCAAGGATCATTAAAATATTTTAATACTAATATACATTTTTCTTTTCTCAGAAAGACACAAAATTCTTATATATCAGTATTTAACAAAAAATCCTATTGACATAAATATCAAATATTTCACAAATTGAATAACATATATTTCAACAAAATTTTCTCTATTATTTTGGAGCATACAATACAGACCCAAATGGAATAAGGATTGCTTCAATCCTGACAGTTATTTTTGTAAATTTCATCTTTCACAGCTTAGTGCGTGAACATAAGATCTCACAGCTGATGAAACAGAACCATTGCACACTTCTTTTGCCACATCTAAAAGGAAAATATTCTCATCTTATTCACAAAGTAAAATAATCTTAATGTAATGTTTGTTTCACTTACAAGTTTTAGACAGAGTACTCTGTGCAGTGCATTTCTTATAGGAATCTATTGTTATGGAGAACCATTAGGGTTTGTTTCCTCTGTAAATGATTTCTGGATGTTTCAATATGCCCATCCCAAATGTTGAAAAACTGCCTCATCTATTTACCTGGGATGCTCTGCCTCTTTAACTGTAGATCATAATATGTATCCTTTCAAATTAATGGATGAGATAGCTTAATAAATGTAATCACCAAGGGCTGAGGGGAAGTAAAAATAAAAAACAAGAGAAGGTCTTCCTATCAACATGCACATCCTTCTCAGGTATCCATCACAGTGTTGTGAGGAAAATGAAAGTTTAACCCTGAGAGAACACATGTGAGAGAAGAAATGAAATGTCTCACTTAAGTGCTGGCTCTGTTTCCAAGGCTAAGTTGCCAGTTTTTCACTTACATTTCTATTTTCCAACTTTTTGAATCATAAGACACATTTCATCAGCTAAAACACACACACATATATACAGTATACAATATGGCACACACACACATACAGTATACAATATGGCAAACACACACACACATACAGTATACAATATGGTACACACACACACATACAGTATACAATATGGTACACACACACACACACACAGAGATTATTCAGTATGGCACTTGGCACCAACTCAACATGTTCATGAAGTACATATAAAGAATGTAAGGCACTTTCGCGGTTTACAAAAGTGAATGCCTCCAAGTTAGATATTAACCAAAAATGGAGAAATGGCCTCACAAAGTTTATAGGAATTCTGAAAACTTAGGTAGGTACGAATCATCAGTGATCCTGGCCAACATCTTGGGAACCTTAGTGTGACCAAAGGACAGAGGTGTGAAATAAATAATTGGTTAAAATTACACAGTGCTACACCCAGTGTCAGGATTTAAACTGCTCTTAGAAAAAGCATAGTCCTGGTGGGGACTTCCATTTCTCAGCCACAGGAAACTGTCGTGTAGGCAGCAAGCACACGGGTACACTGCTGTTCAGGTGGAGTGATGATGCCACACATTAAAGACACTTACAAAGAGACTGACACTAAAGACTGAGTTTGTTTTGTGCTACTTAGAAATGTGAAATTTCATGTATTTTTTTTTAAATCAAGCATTTTCAGTTTCCACACAAAAACATTGCCAAATAAATGTAAGCTTTCCTGACTCTTCAGATTAAAAGAATGTCACACCCTACAATATATTGTGACGTATTTTTTTCCAGGAAAGAAAAAAAAAATCATGAAGCCGAACACTGATTTAGGGAACAGTCCATTTTTATGCCAACTTCCCAAACGTTCTATAGGAGCCCTTCCTAAATCACAGTGGGCTGGGTAAATCTCTAACAAACTCGAGGTTTCAGAACAGGTGTAGAGCACTTCACTTCTGTGCTCATAAGAATTTTTTAAAAATTATATCTGTTATTTCCTATTAATAAGTCAGTGGTTATTTTAGCCTAAAAAGTATGGTTTTACAATAAATTTCTTAAATTATAATTTAACAATACAACTGGTACATCCTCGTAGGGAACACAACACAGCTCCCTTCATTGTTCATAACTTAAATCTCTGCTGCACTTCATCTGCTATCATTCTGGAAATTGCCAGGGAAGAAGTGGCGGCAGGGGAAGGCGCATTTCTCACGTGAAGAACACGATCTCCAATATCCCCAGCTCCTCCATCAAACACAAAATCGTCTATCAGATTTCCATCTCTGTCCATGGCCTGGGCTCGGACTCCAGCTGGACCTCTGCAGAAGCAAAAACAAAGTGTTAATCATCGGAGCCAGAGAGACAGAACAGTCTACGAGGTTTTGGAATATTCTTAAGGCAGTAAGATCTTTATTCTAAATGCAGATATAGGAAAATCCACTTGCTTTCTGTTCAGCAAAAGGCTGTGGGAGATACTCTGGCCAATGCATGTCCTTAGCTACAGCAGAATGACTGTTAAGTAATAGTGTAATAAATACTACCAAGTAGGGGCTGGAGAGATGGCTCAGTGGTTAAGAGCACTGTCTGCTCTTCCAGAGGACTGGGGTTCAATTCCCAGCACCCTCATGGCAGATCACAATTGTCTGTAACTCCTGTTCCAGGGGATTCAACACCCTCACACAGACATACATGCAGGCAAAACGTCAATGTACATAAAATACAAATAAATAATTTTTTAAAAGACTATCAAATAAATATCCAAGTAAATATTACTTATAAATATCTGTTCTTTCCTAAAGCAGCAGGCAAATTCACATTCAATTAGAATAGACATTTTTTAATTTAAAGTCATAAAATAAATTTATTCTAGAAATCAGTCAATGGCAATCATAGAAATCAGTGACGGCAGCCAAGACCTTTTATATATCAGTGGAAGTAGGAGCTGGTTCCACCTACATAAATACTCTATCTAGTCTATTGTTCTTTTGTATTTTGTTTTGATAAAATAATTTATAAAGAAAATAATATATCCTAATTTGGATTTTTAAAAATTTCTTAATAGTTTAACCTCCAATGTAAGGAAAACCTCCAATTAATTAAAAAGAAATGGCAAGCATAAAAATGAATTAATTCAGCAGCATGTTAATACTGTAGCAAGTCAACTTATCAAGTTCTGCTTTTTGTTTGTTTTGTTTTGTTTTGTTTGAGGCAGGGTCTCACTTTGTAGTCCTGGATGTCCTGGAGCTCACTCACTATGTAGTCCAGGTTGGCCTCAAATGCAGAGATCAGCGAGCCTCTGTCTCCGAGAGCTAGGATTAAAGGCGTGAGTCACTACACCTGGCTTGATGTTATTTTGTAATTAATTTGTTCTTGTTTTGTTTTGTTTTTTTCCTAAGATAGGGTCTCATACAGCCCAGGCTGCTCTTGAATTCCATGTGTAGCCAACAATGACCTTGAACCTTTCTAGATTCACTTTTAAAAATTTCACTTGTATTGGGGTAGCTTCATTTTAAGAGGAGGTGAAGATGCCTGGGGTAACTGAATTGTTCCTGCCCCATGCTGGGCAGAGGAGGGATCCTGAACACCTTTTCCTCAAGACCAAGGTTTATCTGCTCGGGCTGCTCAATGCATGATCTTGAACACTTGCTTGCAGACCATACCCGTGCCCTCTCATCTCCATGATCCACTGGGTCCAGCCACATCCCTCCTCCTCACCCTTCTGCACACGCTGGAGCTCGTCCCCACCCCAGCTCACTATGGTCATGCACTTGAAGTCACCTATGCCTGTTAGATCCTCCTCAAACTCCTTCCCAACCTGGAAGTCCATGATGTAGTTCTGAAAGCTGCTCAGTGTTTGGTTGCCCTCCTGTATGAGCTTTGTCTGGCTTTGGTAAACTGGCAATTTTCTAGAAGGCCACACTGACATGGAGCCCACAGAGGTATTCCTTGAAATTCTCACTGCTCAGCATCTTCCAGTACCCACTGAAGACCACAGACATTTTGGGGACTGACTAGGGATGGTCATGGTCTGCCACAGAGAGCAAGAGTACTCTCGACCTTAAATTTGCTGATCCTAGTCTCTATAACCTGAGTGCTGGGACTACAGATATGCACTACCACGTCCAGTTTATCCCCAGCCAAGACTCTGTTTTGCAACAGAGGAAGATTTTTAGATTTAGATTTCTGCTGTTCTATAAAATAGTCAAAATTTACAGATGAAGTTTGAATTAAATGCTTTTAGAATCCAAAATCATCTCCTTTGAAAGTGTTCACTTTCAAAGCAAAGTGAGAAAAAAAATCTATCTGTGCACTATCAAGACATAAGAAGTCAGGCAATCATGAACAGTTTTTATTGATTCTCAGCTCAGATAACAACCTGAGGATACAAAGAACAACATGACAACACTGTCCTAGAACTCAGCCTGCCTGAACAAGGATATAGCCAAAATTAGTCACTATGGACCAAGAGCTTACCGTGTGCCAGAGATCATCTCATGTACCCTTAAAACTGCTCTGAGAGGCTGGTGGAGTATGTGTGTAACCTCAAAGAAACAAAGAGGTCAAGTAGCTTGCCTGAAGCATTTGGGGACACTGTTCACAGAGCTGAGTAAGAATTACAAGGATGAGAAACTGTGTGATAAAGGTAAATGATCAGCTCTAGAGAATCAAGTTTTGGGGTTGGAAGAATTTCCAGGTAAGCATCTGATACGGCAATCGGCACACAAAAAGGATGGCACCAAAATGACCATTTCGGAGGACAGAGATGCATGCCAGCGTGGGTCCCTTCTCTGTACTCCTCACAGCTCACCTGCCTCACCAGCAGCCCTCCTTGATTTCCTCAGCAAAGAGTGCTGTTGCTGGGTAAAGTACCCCTGGGTTCCTGTCACCCTGTCCCGTGTCTTCCAGAAGACAGCCACTGGTGTACGGCGCCCTGTGTAAAGTTACTTTCCTCCGTACGCGCTTCAAACTGTATGTTCCTCTTTTCCACTAAGTATGCTGGAGTTAATACTGATTAAGCACAGCAAAGAATGTATCTACAGTTATTTCTCACACAAAGACAAATTATCCCTCAATACCTTTTGCCTAAGTGTTCAAAATCTATAACTCAAACTAAAAGTAAAACGCTACGCTTTTCTTAAGTTCTTCCTGTAGCTCAAACCAGCATGAGATGTCTAAACTACCAAACTCTTCCCGTTCGGTTTTCAGCACCTTAGGAAGCCCCATGGTTCTCCCTGCAGGGTTCTTGCAGGCTTCCCTTTCAGAAGACTCCGGCTTGAGGGAAGTATTATAATTTGAAACCTTAGGTAAGATAAACCAAAAATGCCCTGAGGGTAGACAATGTCTTGTACAACACCTAGCTCATCTCCATGCCTAGGTTCATGTGTTGCGGATCATAGGCCTTCACTTAATAAGGCTACACACTATATTCCTATAATTCTTTTAGCTTTTAACAATTTTTTAAGAACTAAAAAGATGATTTAGCAAATTAATAACTATGAACTGAATTATATTTAATATAGTGCTTGCTATCTGTAGCTAAATACAATGGCAAGATACATCCTAGATAGTAAAATATGTCCAGCAACAATAGCAGCTGAATCTATCATTATGTATATTCTTCCACCTGAGACATCCTGCCCTGCATTATTGTCACATGGCAGATATACTGTGGGGGGGGGGGCTACGAAAAGCTGTGACTGACATCTTGGGCTAGTCCTGCGTAGGCTAGCTCATCATGGGATCTACTGCCAACCTAAATCTGTAGTACCTACTGCCAATCTAAATCTGTAGTACCGTATGTGTGGGAGCCCGTTCTCAGGTTCCTCGTGGCTTTACCCAGCAGGTCCGCATAGAGGATGATTGGACCACGGGCCTGAGTGTAGGTGTCTGAGATGGTCTGCACTTGGCTGTGCTGGGGGAGGAGGTCATTTGCTCCACCCCTTGGTGTCTCTATAAAAACCCTGGGGCCGAGACAGTCGGGGCCGTTGGAATAGGTTCCAGGCCTTCTCGAGGCTATCCTTTATTTTCTATCTGTTTATCTCCGCAATATTCTCCGCAATAAATCCTTCTATCTAATATTTCCTGCTGCTCACACTCAAGAAAACTCTGGGAAGCTGTGGGGTTGGTGGGTAAACGCCCCACACGTATGAACACACGTCACTCAGAGGTGCTGCTATGGAGAAGGTAAACAATTCTAACCTAATTTCCAGACGCGAGGGAGCAGTGATTTTCCGATTGGATTATGGGAGAATATGGTCTTTATCTAGGCTCATCTTATCTTCTGGCAGGCGCTAGGATGGAATCCTGTGCCTGTGTGTATCGGGAAGAGCTCTACTACTCTACTCATATGGCAGCCCTATATGCCTAGAACATGAGATCCTGCAAGTGTCCTGTGAAAGACTAAATAATACCAGCATTCTGTAAATGGGGCAGAAGCAGTCTCCCCTAGTTGTTAAGGGCCTAATTCTGTAACTTATCTGCTGACTCTCACCTGGTTATGAGTCTCAGCGGGACCCTAGCTGAGGGAATCCTGTGGGTCTGAGTGTGTCTAGGCGAGTCCCTCTGTACAGGTTTGCGTTTGTTTTTTGTCAGGTGTTCTGAGGGGAACTTTTTTTTTTTTAATGTAAAAAAGCAAAAAGATTCTTTGTATGAATTATCGTGACCATTTTGTATGATAAATGTTTCAAAAATTATACAAACATAACCATTTTTGTTTTATCTACACCCTGACCCAACGTCACCTTTTTCCAATGGATTTAAGGCATACCCCTGATGGCATATCATTTGACGTCAATGTGTATGCAAACTATGCTTATTAATAAAGTAGTACATGCTTAGTATTGACAATATTCAGCCCGTATCAGTCAAACGGGCTTCAAATTTTTACTCTCAAATTTACAGACGGAGGGACAGGGAGAGAGAGTGGGGAAGGGGGAAGCTGACTAAGATTCAAGCTGGATCAAACATATCTGGGTCCTCGTTTATAAATTAACTTCTCTGTTTATGTCCTTATACTTCTAAATTCTCACACTCTCACATCCTAATCCCCAAAGCCGGACAGATAAAATTCCTTAATACATTTTGGTACCAAGGGAGATTTTTTTACTAAGAGACCCTGTGGTGATATTGTGTTCCCCAAAATATTGTGCACCCTAATAAACTTATCTGGGGTCAGAGACAGAACAGCCACTAGATGCAAAGGCCAGAAAATGGTGGCACTCACACCTTTAATCCTAGCATTCCAGAGGTAGAAATCCCTCTGGATCTCTGTGAGTTCAAGGCCACATTGGAAACAGCCAAGCGTGGTGACACACGCCTTTAATCCCAAGAAGTGAGCCTTTAATCCTAGGGAGTGATGGCAAAAACAGAAAGATTTATAAGGCGTGGAGACCAGAAACTAGAAGCATTTGGCTGGTTAAGCTTTCAGGCTTCTAGCAGCACAGTTCAGCTGAGAGCCATTCGGATATGAGGACACAGAGGCCTCCAGTCTGAGGAAACAAGATCAGCTGAGAAGTTGGCCAGGTGAAGTCAGCTGTGGCTTGTTCTGTCTCTCTGATCTTCCAGTGTTCACCCCAATACTTGGCTCCAGGTTTGTTTTATTAATAAAGACTCTTTAAGATTCATGCTACAAGACCCCCAGTGTTGAGGCATGGTGGCTCATGCCTTAAATCCCAGCACTTGGGAGGCAGCGGCAGGCAGATCTCTGTGAATTCAAAGGTCTACATAGGGTTCCAGGCCAGACAGGGCCTGTCTCAAAAATTAAAAATAAATAAATAAAATAAAAGGCATTCCTTAGGTTCTAACTTTCTATTTACATTGATCAAAAAGCTCCCTTTCTACTACCTGGGGGGAAATTAAAATATAAGTTCCCAATGCTCTATTATCTTGTTTTGTGCGATGGATATACACAACTTTCAAACTTCACAGAGCACTTAATAAGCGCCTATTTCACTGCATTTGTGAACCATACATCAATTAAAAACACAACTCGAAGGGAAGAATGTAAGACAGGGAGAAGGACTGCGGACCGCCATCTCCTGAGCACAGCACCAACACTGCAATCACAGCTCACTGCAACTGTGGTTGCCTGCACTGGATCTGCACAAGAATAGGCCTGTCAATGGCTAGGCATAGAAGGAGGACCTAAGGGGGCCCGACTCCTCTCTGCTGAACTGGTGGTTACTGTAATTCTGGGAGGGGTCACTGCTTTTGGCTCTGTGCCCACTGGTGAGCCCACAAGGCTCCAACGAAGAGTTCTGAAACAATTTCACGCAGTCACATCTGATTAAGCTCAGTTAGTTACAAAACAACAGAAACCATGAATCTGGGACAGGGCTGATAGGAATGGAAGAGAGGAAAAAAGGCTGAGGAAGAAGGTAATCTGAATGCATTCTATGCATGTATGAAATTGTAAAAGAATGAACTAAATTTAAAAAAGGGAAAGAACATCTGTAACCCAAGCCTCTCACTCATTAAAATCTTTCCTACTGCTCTAGGGCGGCATCAGTACCAACTCCTCTTGGCAAATGGGTTTTCAATTTCTTCTGTTTTGTGTATATGAAAATATCCCCTGCTTTCCCTCAGTACCGGCTATATATATTTCAAAGACGTTTCTTATATCTTCTCTTTGAATTTCGTAGTGTGGCAGTTACCTAATTCTCTAGACTAGTGGTTCTCAACCAAGGGAAATTCTGCCCCCTAGAGGATACTGGCAATAAATGGAGACATTTTGGATCGTTACAAATGCCAGGGGTGCTAAATGGGTCTCACAGTAAAGAACTATCTAGTGCAAAATGTCTACAGTATCAAAGTTACAGAAGTGTCTTGCACTGCATTTCATAATGGCATAATACAGTTTTCATTCTGGAAATTTACTTTTGAATTCCATAATAATACATCTAACAAAATGAAATGTGGGAAAAGGAGAACCATTGCACATATGACTTCATCTTTTTACATCCTTATAGTGCTGAGAAACTACAGAAGCATTAACATGTAGGCACCGTATTTATCAGAAACCATCTTAAGGAGCTTAGAGCTCATAGTAAGAGCCTTGGTGACAAATCACTTAACAATATGTTTGTACACCTTATGTATATATCTAACAGGTAATAACTCCACATTCCATCTAATGTATAACAGTGAATTGTTACTCACAATGCCTTGCTAAGCACTAAGAACCATGATGAATGTCCTTCGGTAGCTACTCATATTTAAGGGCACAATTTCAGAGTCGCACAACCTACCAAGTGTGGCTTCCATTAGCTTGTTGTTCTTTTGCAGTGCTGGGGATCCAACTCAGGTGCTCATGTATGTATGCTCTGTCAGCTTTCACTCTCTAACACTGCTTACATGCTTCTGACACACTACTAACAGGACATTTATGGTCTGAATACACTGGGTTGTATGACAAATAAGGCAAGGCAGACTGAGACTTCAAGCTGTGAAAACTACTAATGATCTTATTATTTAATATTTCAGGCACATATACAGAAGTAAGTCACCAGAGATAAGGTAGAGGCCCATGTGGTATTCATAGATCTTGATCTTCCCTCCCTCGAGGTAGCCACTCTCCCGAATCAGGTACTTATTATTCTATGATTGCTTTTTATTTATGGTGTTCCATAAAAAATATGTAATATTATTCTTGTTTTTCGACTCATGCAAATGATATCAAATACATCTTCCTTGTGTTTAGTAAATTCATGAGTTTAATGGCTAGAGGAATCAGAATCAATCAAGAGAAAGAATGCACAGGATCACTAAATATATTCAGCATCTCTGTCTCTACAGAGGAACTCATCTGTGATTGAGCCGACTGTCCCCACATGCACCTGCAAATGGGCTGGCCTCAGGCTTCTATAAAAGGATGGTAACTGAATATGGGAAGTGAATTCACCACCGCAGTTTCAATACAGAATCCCAGATGCCCATCCAACCAAAGAGTATTGGCGGCAGTAATAGAAACCTGATTTAATCAGTGTGTTTTCAGATATAAGACATTATAAGTCTGCAACTGCAAACCACTGAGAACATAAAAGTCTTTGTTTGTAAGTGAGCACAAGAAAATAAAGTCTGGATATTTTTTTTAAGCCTCGATATTTTTATCCCTTCCACTTCAGAAGGTGAGTAGAAGAGATAATAAAGAAATCATGAACTGGGTTTTTAATAGTTCTTCTAAAGAGTCAAGGAGAATGGTCTCAGAACGATACATTAGAGACAGGTTTAGAACAGGAGGTCTCCCCCACCCCAAGGGGAACAGGTAACATGACTGTTACTCTTTCAGATGCACAGTCAAGCTCACTGACATGTCACACCAGGCCAGTTCCAGCAGCTGCTCAGAGAAGGTAGACATTTGGTGCTCTGGAGCGTCATGGAGGGCTATATCAAAATACAGTATGAATACCTCAAAGGACACTGTTGATTAGGCCTAACAACTGCCATGGACACTAAAAATATCACCAAAGAGGAAAAATACACGGGCTTGGATGATATTCAGGATCAAGTCCAGAAACTTTAGTTCTAGGGAAAAAACCCAAACTCTCCCTGACACCTCTGTAGCAAGGACTTGGGTTGATTACTGCCACACTGCTCCCACTTCTGTCCTATAAACAGGGGTGGACATGGACAGAAGCAGAGGGGCTGGAGAGATCCCTGCATGGCTAAGAGTTCTTAACCTGCATTTCATTCCCAGCGCCCCCTATGGGCAACTCACAACCACCTGCAACTCCAGTTCCATGGTCCAATGCCTCTGGCCTCCTCAGGCACCTGCACTCATGTGCACATACCCCACCCTCACCCCCACACAATTAAAATTAAATCCTTTTCTCAAGTAGAGAAGAACACCAAGAAGTACGTGTCTAAAGATTTTTAAGAGTTGATCAAGTCGGCACACACCTTTAATCTCAGGAGGCAAAGGAGGCAGATCTCTGTGAGTTCGAGGCTAGCCTGGTCTACAAAGAGTTCCAAGACAGCCAGAGCTATATAGAGAGACCTTGTCTCAAAACAATAACAGCAACACACAGAGGGGTAGATCATTATAAGGACCCAGCTCTAAGGGCTGTGATACAGTAATGCAAAAGGGATTCAAACCTCTTGGGGAAAGAGAGCAAAGACTCAGAAGATGTGCTGCCTGAAAGAGAACCATCGCCAGCCAGACCTGCCTCCCAAGTTTACCGTCCTCACCACGTTTCCTTACCGAAGCACATCGTTGGTGGTGATTTCAGGGATGAACTTTTGAAGATGCTTCACTGTTTCACTGAGGAAACAGGCTTTATACATTTCATTTGCTCCGTAAGAGAAATGCTGAAGCGCCAGTTTAATGAAACCACTAAAGAGTGAAGAACGAAAACTTTGTGAGACGGGGGAATCCTTTGTTACTGTCAAATATCTTTACAGTTAGTAGAGTTCTTCGGTGGCATCCCATAAATCTAAAAAAGTCAGAAAAATTATACAATAAAGAAACTTTTGGCCAAGATAAGGAGAGGAATTCATTCATACTTAAAATTTATAAGGACTGTGGTTTCAAACTGATCGTCTATGAAGCTTGCCAACATTAAGGCTTTCAACACACTACAAAGGCACTTTAATACAGGGCACTGAACAAGTGAGACGCCTTTCCTAGTTTAGTCAGGTACAATATTCTAGTAGCGGTCCTCAAGTGAGATGCTCTACACATACTGAAAAGTTCCACCTAATCCTTCTGCTACAGGATCTGCAGAGGACAAAACGCATATACAGTTTAGAATGCTTTCCAGTGGTTTGATAGAAAATCTCCTGAAGAGAAACATTACTAAAAAGACCAACAGAGGGTTTGGGAGACCGCTCATTTGGTAAAGTTGCCGTGCAAACAGCAGGACCTGAGTTTGGATCTTCAACACCTACGTAAAAAGCAGGCATGGCAGCACACGCCTTTAGTCCCAGTACTGGGGAGGTCGAGAGAGGACAATCCCTGAGGCCTGCTGGCCCCTAATCTAGCTGAATAGGTGAGCTTCTAGTTGAGTGTGAGACCCTGTCTCAAAAAATAAGGCAGATAGTGATTGAGGAAGACACCTGACATCAAACTATGGCCTACACACACACACACACACACACACACACACACACGTGCATGCACACAGGAAAAACCAAACGGAATACTTCATGAGGCTGTTTCTTAGAACAGTAAAGAATCTGTGTCATAATCTATACAATAGCACCCTTAGATTTACACACACACACACACACACACACACACACACACACACACACCATCTCATCAGTAATTTATCTAATAGCTTACAAAACAGTGGTAAAAAGCTTGAAATGATGTTCTCAAAGTAAGTCCTATTAGTTTCAGATCTTTAGTAACATTGAAGATATGGACTACCAGATGAATGAATGAATGGCTTTGGCCTTACTTTCATTTTAGCTAAGACGTCATCACCCTGGTTCATCACAATCTTTGTGAGGTAGGTAAACATTATACTCGCGCTAGGTGTACAGTCCAGTGGGGGGGAAAAAAACCTGTTTAGTATATGCAAGGCTCTAGTTTTGATCCTTAGCATCAAAATCAAATAATCAAATTTAGGCTTATTACAGAAAGATTTTAATTTGGATGAATTAAAAAAAAAACCAACAACCACATATATGAGGACTTGTTCCATTAGAATATCAAACACTTCCCACATTAAGAAAAATATGGACACAAAATCATCTTACGGTGACTGTTACCTCTTGAGCATTATTTCTGTAACATCTCTGGCATTGAAGTCAAAGGGTCTGTAACCTTCCCGCTTGAAGGCAAGCACCGCATTGGGCCCCAGCCAAATAGTGCCGTCCAGCTTTGGTGTGAAGTGAACTCCTAAGAAAGGAAAGCGGCTATCCGGGACCTGTGGAGCCGACACAGCAGCTGACTGTTAATCTCATCTGACACTCCACTTTCCTGCAGACACAGATGTCTAACCGGGAAGAGAAGACAGTTCCCTCTAGATATCTGTGTGCATTGTGAGTCGTATTCAGACAGCCCTTTCTAGTACCAGGCTTTCTGGTTTAAAATGCTACTGACGTTAATATATGTTATTCCACTTCTCCGTATTTCTGGGTAAAGGGGGAAAACGATGAACTGTTCTAATTCATATTATTTCATCCGGTTCAACCTAACATACTTGTGGGGACTTGTTCATCATCAGGGTAAACGCAGGCAGAAGAGTGAGCTTTTTATTTAAACACCCCTGACTTTTACCCCTGGAACTAGAGTGGGCACCTACATGAAGTACACAGCTGTGAGCTGGATATTTCTTCTACTACAGAGTAGGGGGGACCTGGATTTCTTGTAGTACTTTGTGGTGATATATTGTGTACCCTAATAAAATTTGCCTGAAGGTCAGAGAACAGAACAAGCCACTAGATTAAACATAAGGTTAGGCAGCGGTGGCACACACCTTTAATCCTAGCACTTGGGAGGCAGAGATCTGTCTGGATCTCTGTGAGTTCAAAGCCACCCAGGACTACATGAGATTGATCCAGTCTTGGAGAGAAACAGAGCCAGGCAGTGGTGGCACACACCTTTAATCCCAGCACTTGAGATCTCAGGCCTTTGCTTGGGAGTCACATACGCCTTTAAGCCCAGCACTAAGAAGGAAATGATATGGTGGGCAGAGAAAGGTATATAAGGCATGAGGAGACAGGAACTGAGCCTTTTCGGCTGAGGAAGCTCTTTCGGCTGAAGCCCTTTTGGCTGGAGCTCTTTCAGGCTGAGAAGTTGGTGAGGTGAGAGGTGGTGGCTGTGGCTTGCTCTGCTTCTTTGATCTTTCAGCTGTCACCCCAATATCAGGCTCTGGGTTTTTTATTAAAAGATCATTTTAGAAATTTGGTTTTTGTACTTCCATGGTGTATCATGCTTTCTGAGACATGCAATGCCCGTGAGAGCAGAAAATGGCTTTAGGGATGCAACCAGCAGAGACAGATGAAATGACCACCTACACAGCCCCCAAACCCTCTCTTCTAATGCAGGGGAAAGCTTTCATTTTCACTTCCTTGATGCCCACAACCAGCTCCATAAGTAAGAAGACAGAAGCATCACTACCTACCGGGTAAATATTTCCTTTTACAAGGTAGCCCTTTTCTGGCTTTAAGAGCAGGTAATCTCCCCGGAATGGGACAATTTGAGGATGAGGATTACAGCCACTCAACTCCGAAATACGGTCTGAGTAAAGTCCTGCACATGTCACAACATAGCGACAGTGAACTTCCTCTCCCTGGTGCAAAATGAAAGAGCATGGTTAGTTTCTAAATATGAGAAAGAAAATGCGGTACAGTATTTGTCTATGTGAGAACTTATTGCAAAAACAAAAACACCCTCCAACTGAAGGGAGAATCAACAGAGGCTGAGATAAAGGAAGGTTGGGTTTAATTAACAAACTATATGCATGTATGGAAATAGCACACTGAATTCCATTATATAGTTGATTATGCTAACTAAGATACTTTTGGGGGGGGGGAATGAGGGCAGTCTTAGTATGTAGCCCTGGCTAACCTGGAACCTAACCAGGTTGCCTTGAACTCATAGAGATCCACCTGCCTCTGCTACCCAAGCGCTGGGATTAAAGGAGTATGCCACCATACCCAGCTATACATGTTATTTTTGAAAAGGAATATGCTTGTATAAAGAAATAGATAGATCAAAAGGGGGAAGACAGATGTTAAAAAATAAGAATAAATAAACATTTTTTTTTTCTAAAAGAAGAAATTCAATGTAACTATCAGCAAAACTGGACCCTTCTTTTATAAAACTCACAAAAATGAATTTGAAGCTTGGCTATTGTGGTAAATTCCCATAATTCCAGAACTTGGGAGGATGAAACAGAAGTGAGTTCAAAGCCAGCCTGGACTACATCCCAAACACCAGACCAGCCAGGGCTACTGAGCAAGACCTTATCTCAGAAAATTTCTTTAAAACATTGACATCTGAAACGGAGTTAAGATTTAAATGTAAGGCCTACAACTGCAGAATGTGAGAAAGCAGAGAGATGCTCTTGACGCTGGCCTTGGCAATGATTTCTGGAGACAGCACCACAGGCACAGGTCAAAGAAGCAGAAATAACAACTGGACCACACCAGACTCAAAGCTTCTGCCCAGGAAAGGAAAAGGTACTTGCAAGCCATACACCAGACAAGGGTCAGTTCTTGATACGGAAAAGGAACTCAAGAACTCAAGGGCAAAAAAGCAAACTTCCCTTTGAGCCCTGAGCTGTCTGGAGGCTGGTACCCCAGGCAGTGACCTAAAACTGGAGCAAGAACCCGAAGAGACACCTTTTCGAACATGTAGAAATTACGGATAGTTAATGAGAGAGATGCTTGGCACCACGATTCACCAAAGAACTGCAAGTCAAGGCCCTGGGGGCCAGGCATGGTGGCGCACACCTTCCATCCTGGTGCTTGGAGGCAGAGGCAGGAGGATCTGGTCTACACAGCAAGCTCCAGGATAGCCAGTACTACAAAGAGAGACCAAAACCAACCAAACAAACCATCACACCCCTTAGGAAATACATCATTTGTCTATATATTACTGATTATTTCTTCATCCTCGTTATCGTGGGCTAATTTTGTTCCTCCAAAATTCCTAAGTTCGAGTTCTATCCCCATTAGAGAGACAATTAAGGTCATGAGGCCATAAAGATGTAAGCCTGATCCAAAAGGTTTGGTATCTTTTCAAGAAGAGATACCTGAGATCAGACATGGGAGGATGAGCCACTTATAACCAGGGAGAGCTGGGGATACAGCTCAGTAGAGGGGTGTTCACCTGGCACCTTAGAAGCCCTAGCCACTACTTCCAGTTACCTAGGTTCAACCTCTAGCATTCAAAAAAAAAAAAAA
>CABHPR010094422.1:0-14832 GCA_902168415.1 Peromyscus melanophrys
CTCAATTATACCACAAGAACACTTTCTCAACTATATTCATAGCAGCATTATTCTTATTAGCCAGAACCTGGAAACAACCTAAATGCTCCTCAACTGAAGAATGGAAAAAGAAAATGTGGCACATATACACAATGGAGTACTACTCAGCTGTAAAAAATAATAATATCATGAAATTTGCAGGCAAATAGATGTAACTAGAAAGTATTATTCTGAGTGAATTAATCTAGACTCAGAAAAACAAATATGGTATGTACTCACTCATAAGTGAAGATGTAAAGAAAAGAATAGCCTGACTACAACCCACAGCTCCAGAGAGGCTAGCTATCAAGGAGGACCCTAAGAGAGACACATGGATTGCCCTAGGAATGGGAAATAGATGAGACCTTCTGAGTAAACTGGGGGTGAGGGAGCAATAGAGGGTAGGGTATGGGGGGTTAGAATATAAGGGAATGGGATTGTCTAGCTGGAACAGGGATGGAGTGGGAGATTAATGAAGTAGATATCATGATAGAGGGAGACATCATGGGGATAGGGAGAAACCTGGTGCTAGGGAAGTTTCCAGTATTTCACAAAGATGTCCCCAGCTTATACTACTAGCAATAGTGGAGAGAGTTTCTGAGTTGGCCTATCTCAGTAATCAGATTGGTGAATACCCTAATTGTCATCATAGAATTTTCATCCAGTAACTGAAGTGAGCAGATGCAGAGATCCATAGCCAAGCACCAGGCTGAGATCCAGGAGTCCAGTAGAAGAGAAGGAAGAGGGATTCTATGAGCAGGGGACATCAAGATCATGATGGGGAAATCTACAGATACAGCCAAACCAAGCTAATGGGAACACACAAACTTTAGACCAACAGCTGTGGTGCCTACATAGGACTGGAGTAGGCCCTCTGGGTAAGTGAGAAAGTTGTGTATCTTGGTCTGTTTAAGGGGCACATGGCAGTGGGAGGAATATCTATCCCTGGTACATGAGCTGGCTTTTTGGAGCCTGTTACCTATGGTGAAAGACCTTGTACAGCCTTGATGTGGGGGGGAGGGGTTGAACCTGCATTTACTGAATGTCCCAAGCTTTGATGACTCCCCATGGGAGAACTTACCTTTTCAAAAAACATGATGGTGGACATGGATTTTGTGAAAGGCAGGGATAGTGGGAGGAGGGATGAGAGAGGAATCTGTGGTTGGTAAGTAAAATGAATACAAATTTTCTTAATAAAGAAAAATCATGAATATATTATTTAAAAAGAAAGGTTAAGATAAAAAATAATGACAAATGTTGAATTTCATGTGGGGAAAAGGAAACAGTTATTCACTGCTCAACAGAGTACAAACCACTGCAACCACTAAAGAATCATCATGGATGTTCCTGAAAAGGCTAAAAATATATCTACAATGTGATCCAGCTCTTGAGCATATACTCAAAGGTTTTTATAGCATAGTAGAGAAGTATTGCTCATCTATGTTCATTGTTGCTGTACTCACAATATCCAGGAAATTGAAACATTCTAGATGTCCATAAAATATATACACAAAGGAATATAGTTCAGCTACTAAGAAAAACATATGAGACTCACAGGTAAGTGGATGGAGCTGGAAACTTTCATTCTGAGTGAGGAAAACAGACTCAGAAAGACAAATGTTTTATATTTTCTTCATTTGTGAATGTTAGCTTTCAGGTTGTAGATATGTATAGTTTGTTGAAATACCCACAGACTTCTGAAAATAAGTAATAGATCATGTAGGGAGTTTCAAGGGAGGGGTGATAGACCCCAGAAGTATAATGGGGTAAATAAAAATAATGGAATAGAATGGTTAATAGAATAGGGAATAGGAGGCCAGAGTAGAAGAAAGACTATAGAGCAAAATATCTAATACTAATGACCTTGTGAAAAGTCATATGTAAACATTCTACTATATACACTTTCTAAAATACACACAAATGTGTCTGTCTCTGTGTATGTGTGTGTGTGTGAGAGAGAAAGACAGAGAGAGAGAGACAGACAGACAGACAGACAGACAGACAGAGAGTTTAAAAGGAGTTACCCTATAACAGGGCAACAATGTCACTACTAGACAGCACAAGCTAACAAATAAAAATCCTAGAGCCAAGAATGGATTACCTCTTTTGCAATTATAGATTACCTCTTTTGCAGTTGTTGGCCAGTGAGGTGCCAAATACCCACCCCCATACATCACAGGCTATTTTTCAGTGCTCTTGGCTACACTCCAAAACTTCATGGTAAGATTCTATTCCTAAAATACTGTATACATGAGTCACAAAATATAAAGAAATATCTTGTGACTCATATAGAAGCTGATAGTGACATGGCCAACATTCATAGTGCCATAGAATGCCTACATCAAATGTTATACGGAAATATTTTGAAAGCCTGTATTCCATTCATCTGCAAAACCTAAAATAAATGGGTGATCACGTTGTTTTTGCTTTCAGTTTGTTTATATGGTTCATGGATAGGAAGGATTAACATAGTAAAAATGGCAATCTTATCAAAATCTACACATTCAATGCAATCCCCATCAAAATACCAACACAATTCTTCACAGACCTGGAAAGAATAATACTCAACTTCATATGGAAAACAAAAAACCCAGGATAGACAAAAGAATCCTGTACAATAAAACAACCTCTGGAGGCATCACCATTTCTGACCTCAAGCTCTACTATAGAGCTACAGTAATAAAAACAGCTTGGTACTGGCATAAAAACCGTCATGTGGACCAATGGAATCAAATTGAAGACCGTGACATTAATCTGCACACCTATGAACACCTGATTTTTGACGAAGAAGCCAAAACTGTACCATGGAAGAAAGAAAGCATCTTCAACAAATGGTGCTGGCATAATGGGATTGCAACGTATAGAAGGCTGCAAATAGATCCATATCTGTCACCGTGCACAAAACTTAAGTCCAAGTGGATCAAAGACCTCAACATAAATCCAGTTACTCTGAACCTGATAGAAAAGCAAGTAGGAAGTAGTCTTGAACGCATTGGCATAGGAGATCGCTTCCTAAATATAACACCAATAGCACAGACACTGAGAGCAACAATTAATAAATGAGACCTCTTGAAACTGAGAAGCTTTTGTAGAGCAAAGGACATGGTCAACAAGACAGAGCAACAGCCTACAGAATGGGAAAAGATCTTCACCAACCCCACATCTGACAAAAGGCTGATATCCAGAATATATAAAGAACTCAAGAAATTAGACATCAAAATGCCCAATAGTCCAATTAAGAAATGGGCTATAGAACTAAATAGAGAATTCTCAGCAGAGGAAACACAAATGGCTGAGAGACATTTAAGGAATCATTCAACATCCCTAATCATCAGGGAAATGCAAATCAAAATGACTCTGAGATACCACCTTACACCTGTCAGAATGGCTAAGATCAAAAGCACTGAAGACAGCTTATGCTAGAGAGGATGTGGAGCAAGGGGAACACTCCTCCACTGCTGGTGGGAATGCAAACTTGTACAGCCACTTTGGAAATCAATATGGAGCTTTCTTAGAAAATTGGGACTCAATCTCCCCCAAGACCCAGCTATACCACTCTTGGGCATATACCCAAGGAATGCTCAATCATACCACAAGGGCACATGCTCATCTATGTTCATATCAGCATTATTTGTAATAGCCAGAACCTGGAAACAACCTAGATGCCCTTCAACTGAAGAATGGATAAAAAAAATGTGGTACATATACACAGTGGAGTACTACTCAGCAGAGAAAAACAATGACATCATGAGGTTTGCAGGCAAATGGATGGATCTAAAAAAATCATCCTGAGTGAAGTAACCCAGACTCAGAAAGACAAACATGGTATGTACTCACTCATAGGAGGATACTAGATGTAAAACAAAGATGATTAGACTGCTACTCACAACTCCAGGGAGGCTACCTAATAAAGAGGACCCTAAGAAAGACACAGGGATTACTCAATGACAGAGAAATGGATGAGATCTACATGAGCAAACTAGACGTGAGGGGGCTAATGAAGGGCAAGGGTCAATGGAAAGAGAGCTTAGGGGAGTGGGAGATCCCAGATGGATCAAGAACAGAGAGGGAGAACAAGGAAAAAGAGACCATGGTAAATGAAGACCCCATGGGAATAGGAAGAAGCAAAGTGCTAGAGAGGTCCCCAGAAATCCACAAAGATACCTCCACAATAGACTACTGGCAATGACTGAGAGAAAGCCCGAACTGACCTACTCTGGTGATCGGATGGCCAAACACCCTAATTGTTGTGCTAGAACTCTCATCCAATGACTGATGGAAGCGGATGCAGAGATCCACGGCCAGGACCCAGGTGGAGCTCCAGGAGTCTAATCAGCGAGAAAGAGGAAGGATTGTGTGAGTGAGAATTGTTGAGACCATGATTGGAAAAAGCACAGGGACAAATAGCCAAACTAGTGGAAACACGTGAACTATGAACCAATAGCTGAGGAGCCCCCAACTGGATCAGGCCCTCTGGGTAAGTGATACAGTTGATTAGCTTGAACTGTTTGGCAGACCCCAGACAGTGGGACTGAGACCAGTCCTTAGTGCATGAGCTGGCTGTTTGGAGCCTGGGGTCTATGCAGGGACACTTTGCTCAGCCTGGGTGAAGGGAGGAGGAGACTGGATCTGCCTCAACTGAATCTATCAGGCTGAGCTGAGTCCCCAGGGGAGTCCTTGCCCTGGAGGAGATAAGAATTGGGGGTGGGCTGGGGGAATAATTTAAAAAAAAAAGAAATGTTGCACAGATTCTAAAAAGGTCTTATAATAAAAAACCTGGTACCAGATATTGGGGTAAATGCTGAAGGATCTGAGAGACAAAGCAACAAGCCACAGCCACCACCTCTTACCTCACCAACTCCATAGCCTGAAAAAGTCTCAATTCCTGTCTCCTTACACCTTGTATACCTTTCTCCACCCAGCCATCACTTCCTGGGATCAAAGGTGTGTGTGCTTCCCAAGCAAAGGCATGATATTTCAAGTGCTAGGATTAAAGGTGTGAGCCACCACTGCCTGGCTCTGTTTCTCTCCTAGACTGAGTCAATCTCATGTAGTCCAGGATCGCTTTGAACTCACAGAGATTGAGACAGATCTCTGTCTCCCGAGTGTTAAGATTAATGGTGTGTGCCACCACTGCCTGGCTTCTATGTAATGTACTCAATGTACTAGCTGAGCAATAAGGCAAGAGAAGGAAATTAAAAGGACACAAATATGGAAAGAAGTCAAACTGTCCCTATTTACAGATAATATATTATACATTAGAATCATAAAATTCTACCACAAAACTTCTAGGAATGATAAAAATTCAGCAATGTAGCAGGATACAAAATCAACTTGCACAAATAAATAGCTTTCCTAAATACCATCAACAAACATACAGAGACAAAGATCATAGACAAACTCCCCTTCACAATGGCCTCTAAGAAAATAAAATGTCTAGTAATAAATCTAACTGAGGAAGTGAGGACCTCTACAATGAAAATTTTAACCTCTGTAGAAAGAGATCAAGACATTAAAAATGTAAATACAGAATCTAGGGTGCTAATCATTACACCAGGAGGCCACCATGAGAACATGGGCCACAAAATCAGCTAAGCAAGGCTCACAGGGGCTCACAGAGACTGAAGCAGCAGTCACAGAACCTGCATAGGTCTGGTCTGTGTTACATACTCTGCAAATACGTTGTGGTTCTTTAGCTTGGGATTTTGGCAGGACTCCTAACAGTGGGAGTGGGGTATCTCTGAATTTTTCCTGGTCTTGGGATCCCTTTCCTCCTACTGGGTTGCCCCATCCAGCCTTAATATAAGTCTTTGTGTCTACTCT
This sequence comes from Peromyscus melanophrys, assembly GCA_902168415.1. NCBI lineage: Eukaryota > Metazoa > Chordata > Mammalia > Rodentia > Cricetidae > Peromyscus > Peromyscus melanophrys. The sequence continues at coordinate 5,842 of CABHPR010094422.1, forward strand.
AATTGCATCTTGTTATGCTGTGTTCAGTTGATGTCCCTAGGAGGTCTTCTGTTTTCTGAAGGAAAACAAAGGAGCAATGGCTCTAGGGAAGAGGGGAAGTGGAGTGGGGGGTGCCGGAAAGAATGGACGGAGGGGAAGATGTGGTCAGGACATATTGTATGAGAGAAGAATAAATAAAAAATGGAAATACATCTGATGCTTATGCATTGGTAGAATTAACATTTTGAAAATGAACATTCTATCAAAAGCTATACACAGATTCAGTGCAATCTTAATCAAAATCCTGATCTTATTCTTCACAGAAATAACAAAAACTATCCTAAAATTCAAATTAAAGGACAGAAGAATAAGTAATGCCATAACAATCCTGAGCAAAAAGAACAATGCTGGAGAGATTAGCATTCCACATCTTAAGAAATATTACAAAGTTGTGGTAATAAAAACAACATAGAACTTGCACTAAAACAGACACAGAGGCCAGTGAAACAAAATTGAAGATATAAATAGAAACACATGTAACTTCACTAAATTAATATTTTACAAAGATGCCAAAAACAAACCCTGGGAAAAAAACATTTTCAACGAATGATGCTGGGGAAACTGAATTTCCACATGAAGAATGAAATGAGACCTTTATCAATCACTTTGCAAAACTAATTCCCAATGAATGGAAGATGTAAATGTAAAACCTTAAAGATTAAAATTGCTAGAAGAAAACACTGGCAATATCCACATGATAAAGGTGTAGGGTAGGACTTTCTGAATAGGATTCCACTTGTCCAAAGAAATAAGGCCACGAATTGAGAAGTGGGACTTCATAAAACTAAAGAGCTTCTGCACAGCTAAAGAAGCAATCAACTATGTGAAGAGGAAGCCCATGTAGCAGGGGAGAGTCTTTGACAGCTATACATTTGACAGAGGATTAATATCCAGAACATGCAAAGAACTCAGAAAACAGAGTCAAAAATACAAATGATCTATTCAAAAAATGGTCCTGGAACCTGAAAAGAGAGTTCTAAAAATGGGAAGGGAGGCTAATAAATATACCAAAAAATATTTATCTCCTCTAATAATTATGGAACTACAAATCAAAACAACTTTAATATTTCATCTTACCCCAGTCAGAACTTAAAAGATCAACAAAAGAAGTCACAGCAAATGCTGAAGGGGACTTAGGGGAAAGGGAATCATTATTGATGGGATTGTAAACTGGTGTAGTCAATAAGGAAATCCATGTGGAAAATTCTCAAAAATCTAAAAATAAATCCACCATATGACCCAGCTCCTCTACTCCTTCCCCAAAGAACTCAACATTCACTCCACAGATACTTGAACCATGTCCATTGCTACTCTGTTCTCAATACCTAGGAAATAGAAACAATAAATGTCATTCAAAAGTTGAATGGATAATGAAAATGTAGTATATCTACACTTCAAATATTATTCAGTTATAAAGAAAAATGAAATCATGAACTTTGAAGGTAAATGGATGGAACTGAAAAAGGTCATATTGAATAAGACAACCCAGACTCAGAAAACAAAAGTCAGATATTCTTACTCATTGGAGGCTCCTAGCTCCAAATCGTCAGATGTGAGTACATGGCCTTTAATAACTATAGAAACCAGGAAAGGAAACAGGACCCTTGCCAGGATAACGAGCTTGGGGAGAAATAGAAGAGGGAATAGAAGGGTAAAGGTGATCTGACAACAGACATTTTTAAATTGAGGGCCCCTTGAGAAAGGGGGAGGAAAACAGAAGGTAGGAGGAAGATAAAGGGGAATAGCAAAATACCAGTGATATGATAGAGGAAATGGGTAAATAGGGACTATTTAGAGGAGGGATGGAAGATAATTCCAGAAGAATGAGGGGCTAGGTAAAATAATAGTAAGGATGTCTCAAAAAGCCACAAGGAATCATACTACTAATTACTTGCATAAAAACTACAATGAATGTATATATATAGTTGTTGTTGTTGTTGTTGTTGTTGTTGTTGTTGTTGTTGTTGTTGAATTTGTTCCCTACCAGAGATGTAAGGTAAGTCCCTATACTAAAGACACAATGCACATCATAAGAGGACCAGAGACTTTAACTGGAAATGAACTCAATGGCCTCTTCCTGAAGACTAGTTCTTGTGGTACTAGAAGGCAACATGCAAGGTTTGAAAGGAAGGAGGCAACCAACAGGATGTGTCCTATCTATATGTGACACATATGAACCATATCAAGGACCATCATAACACAATAACCCTAAGGTTGCAAATGTGACATACATGTTTGGTGCTATCCAACAGCTTTCTAATTGGACTTAAGACCCACTGAACAAGAGGTAAATCATGCCTTATACTGGAAACCTAGCCAGCTACTCAGTGCTAGTGAAGTCATAAATCTTTCAGGAGAGCCTATAACCACCACTTTACTAAGCCAGCATAATACCTAACAACATTCTATAAACATTTGTCATTATGCCCACAGATAAATGTAATCCTTACCTCCTCTGAAAACTTGTCTTTGCAACAGACTAAAACCACTACAGGAAAACACAACCAATCAAAATTCAGAGTTGTGGAGCCCAGACCCAGTGGGTATATCAACAAAACACTCCTGTACTTAGGGCTCAGGGAACATTGAGAAGAGTGGGAAGAAAGATTGTAAGATCCAGAAGTGCAAGGAGCTTACTGGTGAGACACAGATTCCTAGAAATGTCAGAGTCTACATCTGTAAAGTTTCATCAACATGATTGCTAAACATGAGTTCAACAAGATCAACAACAATCGACATGCTGCAAAAACCAACATGTGGGAAAATGGAGTCAAGTTGAGGACCATGACATTAATCCACATACCTATGAACACCTGATTTTTGACAAAGAAGCCAAAACTCTACAATGGAAAAAAATGCATCTTCAACAAATGGTGCTGGCATAACTGGATGTCAACATGTAGAAGACTGCAAAAAGATGTATATCTATCTCCATTCATAAAACTCAATGAGGATCAAATACCTCAACATAAATCCAGCTACACTGAACCTGATAGAAGACAGAGCAGGAAATAGCCTTAAATGCTTTGGCATGGGAGACCACTTCCTAAATATAACACCAGCAGCACAGACACTGAAAGCAACAATTAATTAATGGTACCTCCTGAAACTGAAAAGCTTCTATAAGGCAAATGACACAGTAAATAAGACAAAACCACAGGCTACAGAATGGGAAAAGATCTTCACCAACCTCACATCTGATAGAAGGCTGAACTCCAAAATGTATAAAGAGCTCAAGACACTAGACAGCAAAATACCAAACAACCCAACTTAAAAATGAGCTACAGAACTAAACAGAATTCTCAACAGAAGAAACTCAAATGTCTGAAAGACATTAAAGGAATTGCTTAATGTCCTTAGTAATCAGGGAAATGCAAATCAAAATGACTCAAAGATACCATCTTAGACCTGTCAGAATGGCTAAGATCAAAAACACTGGTGACCGCTTATATTGGAGAGGATTTGGTGCAAGGGGAACACTCCTCCACTGTTGGTAGGAGTGCAAATTTGTACAGCCACTTTGGAAATCAGTATGGTGACTTCTCAGAAAATTGGGTATCAGTCTAAAGACCCAATGATATCACTCTTGGGCCTATAGCCAAGGAATGTTCAATCATGCCACAAGGACACCTGCTCAACTATGTTCATAGCAGCATTATTTGTAATAGTCAGAACCTGGAAACAACCTAGATATCCCTCAACTGAAGAATGGATAAAGAAAATGTGGTACATATACACAATGGAGTAATACTCAGCTGTAAAAAAACAATGACATCATGAAATTTTCAGGCAAATGAATGGAACTGGAAAATATCCTGACTGAGGTAACACAGACTCAGAAAGACAAACGTGGTATGTATTCACTCATAAGTGGATACTATATGTAAAGCAAAGGTTAACCAGACTATAACCCACAGCTCCAGAGAAGCTAGGTAACAAGGAGAACCCTGAGAGGGATGCATAGATGCCTTAAGAAGGGGAAAGATATGAGACCTCCATGAGTAAACAGAGGCAGGGGGCAATAGAGTGGAGGGAATAGAGTATGAGAACATGACAGGACAAGGTAGTCAAGCTGGCGGAGGGACAGAGTGGGATAGCAATGAAAGAGATATCTTGATAGATGGGGGCATTGTAGGGTTAGGGAGAAACCTGGTGCTAGGGAAATACCCAGAAATCCATAAGGATTATCCCAGCCTAGACTACTAGCAATAGTGGAGAGGGTGTCTGAGCTGGCCTACCCTGTTATTCAGATTGGTGAATACCCTAACTGTCATCATAGAGCCTTCATCCAGTAACTGATAAAAGCAGATGCAGAGATTCACAGTCAAGCACCAGGCCAAGCACTGGGAGTGCAGTTGAAGAGAGGGAATAGGGATTATATGAGCCAGGGGTCAAGATCATGATGGGAAAATCTACAGAGACAACTGAAGCAAGCTCATAGGAACTCACGAACATTTTTACCAACAGCTGTGGAACATGCATGGGACCAGACTAGTCGACCTGTATAAGGGAGATAGGTATGTAGCTTGGTCTGTTTGAGGAGCCCCTGGCAGTGGAATCAGGATTTATCCCTGGTACATGAGCTGTCTTTTTGGAGCCCATTACCTATGGTGGGATGCCTTGCTCAGCCTAGATACAGAGAAGAGAGGCTTGATCCTGCCACAACTAAATGTACCAAGTTTTGCTAACTCCCCATGGGAGCCCTTGCCGTTTTGGAGGAGGGGATGGGTGTTTAGGTCAGGTGTGGGGGGGTGCTGGAAGGGAAGGGAAGGAGGGATGAGTAGGGGATCTGTGATTGTTATCTAAATATGAATAAAAAATTATTCTTAAATTAAAAATAAAAAATTGGCATGCCAAAGTGAATGATGGAAAGCCCAAAAGCCCTCAACTCTACACAAAGATATATCTGCTACAAAGGAATGCTGAAATTGAGAGATGTATTCTTCCCCAGGGAAAAGTACACAGATTGGTTTTCCTATACCAAGTGGACAGCCTTGGAAACAAACATACAAGTAACATTATACAAACTGAGATGGTTTTATATATATTAGGAATATATTTATATACATGTACATACATGCATATGATAACAAATTGTGAAAAAGTGTTCATGAATTTGAAGAGTGGAAAGGGTATATGGGAGGGTTTGGAGGGAAGAAAGGGAAAGGGAAAAGGTTGTAATTATATTATAATTTCAAAAACAAAATTATAGAATAAAGGTGTGATGAGAGTGATAAGAGCACATCTGGGGATGCCTTTCTGTATGCTGTGAATGTGTTGCTCTGATTGATTGATAAATGAAATGCTGATTGGCCAGTAAACAGGCAGGAAGTATAGTATAGGCAGGAAAAGGAGAGAGGAGAATTGAGGGAAGTGGAAGGATGACTCAGGAGACACTGCCAGTCGCCGCCACCATGAGAGGAAAGATGTAAAGTATTGGTAAGCCACAAGCCACATGGAAACTTATAGATTAATGGAAACGGGTTAATTTAAGATCTAAAAACTAGATAACAAGAAGCCTGCCACAGCCATACAGTTTATAAGTAATATAACTCTCTGTGTGTTTACTTGGGTCTAAGGGGCTGCAGGAGTTGGGTGGACACAGGAAAACTCCAGCTACAAATGGTGCCCAATGTGGGGCCTACAACCTGAAAAAAGATCCTAAAATGGAGCTAAAAAACACCTTCCTAGTTATCTCTCTCAAGTTAGCGGTAGCCTGTGGGCTTGAGCTACTCTATGGCAGGTTCGTGGCATGTGGGCTTGACTTAGAGCATGGCAGAAATGAGGCATCTGCAAGCCACACATTACACTGCGTGGTAGATTTAGCCTTTGCTAGTACAGACAAAAAAAACAGAGGTTTCTGGGCTACACACTGCTTTGATAGAAGCATAGACCCACTGCTTCTGAGAGTTGATGGTACATAGGGCTCCCAGACCCAGAACTGGTGGTAAATGTACCTCCACTATGTTAGAAAACTGAGGTGGGCAGAGCCAGCAGCCACAGCTGCCATTTCAGTCTTAGGAATGCTGCAGTTTAAAGCAAGAGGTTCACAGTAAGACAGATTCAGATGGAATAGTTCACAATGTGCATAAAAATGTATGTAGGCTTAAAAAAGAAAAAAAGTAATATATACAGTTATATAAAGAAATAGATAGTTTTAAAATTAAGTCTTTAAATAGAAAGTAAAAGTAATATAAAAAATAAGCCACATAAAGATGGATATCACACAGAGAATCTAGATTGTGTTGTCTTTGGGATGTTTAACTGCAGAAAGACATTTGATTGTAAAGGCTGCTCAGTTAAACCAATATGTATATTTTAAAGGTACCTTGACTTCAAAATTTGGATGTAAGGATATGTTGCTTTGGAAAGGAGGCTCTGCTTTTGTTTCCACAGAAAGTAAGAGGCTATGGGTTTGTTCCAGATTAAGATACATCAGGTTTGACCAGCCAAGACCCCCTGAAAGGTCTCTGGTGACACCATGGCCCAGATGATCAAACCAACATCCAGATTGGTTTCAAGGCAACTGGCTCAGAGAATATAGCTCCACAGACTACTCCATAATCCTAAAATTTTCTTTGTGTCCCCATAAGAATATAGAACTCTCATCCAGCAGGAAGTAGTATGAGAAGCTATGCCCAAATTCCCAAAATATTGTTTATGAATTTTATTTTTATTTAAAGTAGGTTAATTATAAATGCAATCTCGGCAGTCTCCAAGCCCTGCCCCCAAGCCCATCATCCCTGGAGATCCCCGCCACTTCCTGAGACTTAGAGACCGGCCTCCAGCTCTCATCATGCCCCGGACTTCCCTTCTGGAAAAAGGTGAGTGCCCGCCCTCGGCCTAGATCCCATCCCTGGGCACTATCCACTCCTGGGAAGACCTGCCCACCTTGACTCCAGGTTCTGGCCAACGGGCAGGCTCCCTTCTACCCCCACCCCTACCGGGAAGGCTCCTCTTCTCCAAGATCCCCTGCAGACCCTGCAGTCTCCAAGCCCTGCCCCCAAGCCCATCATCCCGGAGACCCCTGCCACTTCCTGAGACTTAGAGACCGGCCCCCAGTTCCCATCCTGCCCAGGACTTCCCTTCTGGACAAGAGCTCCCATCCTACCTCGGACTTCCCATCTGGACAAGAGCTCCCATCCTGCCTCCCATCACTTTCTGGACCAAGTGCGCTGATAAGACCAAGATCGAACACAAGGAGATGGGCAGACATCAAGGCAGAAGTACATACAACAAAATGAAGAGCAATACAGCTTCACCAGAACCTAGCCCTCCTCCAACATCTAGAGCTGATCATCAAAAATTGGAAGAAGCAGAAGAAAACAGCCTTATGAATAACATCATGAAGAAGGTAGAGGCTTATATAGAAGAAAAGACAAAAAAATGGCAAGAGCGCTGTAAAAACCTAGAGGAAAGGACAATTAAAGTAGAAGAAAACAATAAAGTCCTGGAAGAAAACAATAAAGCACTGAAAGAAAATCATGAAAAAGCAATGAAACAAATGGAGGAAACAGTCCAAGACCTGAAAAGGGAAATAGAAAAAATGAAGAAGACACAAACAGAGGGAATGCTGGAAATAGAAAATCTAAGTAAGCGATCAGGAACTTCAGATGCAAGTATAACCAACAGAATGCAAGAGATGGAAGAGAGGATCTCTGGCGTTGAAGATACAGTAGAAGAAATAGATTCATCAGTCAAAGAAAACACTAAAGCCAACAAACTCATGACCCAAAATGTCCAAGAAATTTGGGACACCATGAAAAGACCAAACCTATGAATAATAGGGATAGAAGAAGGAGAAGAATACCAACTTAAAGGCACAGAAAATATATTCAACAAGATCATAGAAGAAAACTTTCCCAACTTAAAGAAGGAAATGCCAATGAAGATACAAGAAGCCTATAGAACACCAAACAGACTAGACTCCCCAAAAAAAGTCCCCTCGCCACATAATAATTAAACAACTAAACATACAGAATAAAGAAAGAATATTAAGAGCAGCAAAGGAAAAAGGCCAAGTGACCTATAAAGGCAAACCCATCAGAATAACACCCAATTTCTCAATGGAGACTTTGAAAGCCAGAAGAACATGGACAGATGTAATGCAGACACTAAGAGACCATGGATGCCAGCCTAGACTAATCTACCCAGCAAAACTTTCAATCATCATAGACGGAGTGAACAAGACATTCCAAGAAAAAGCCAGATTTAAACAATACTTATCCACAAACCCAGCCCTACAGAAAGCACTAGAAGGAAAATTCCAACCCAAGGAAGTCAAATACACCCTCGAAAACACAGGCAATAGATAACCCCACAGCAGTAAACCCCAAAGAAAAGAACTACACACACACTACCACCAAAAAATAACAGGAATGAACAATCACTGGTCATTAATATCCCTTAATATCAATGGACTTAATTCGCCTATAAAAAGACACAGGCTTACAGAATGGATACGAAAGCAGGACCCATCTTTCTGCTGCATACAAGAAACACACCTCAAATACAAAGACAGACACTACCTAAGAATAAAAGGCTGGGAAAAGACTTTCCAATCAAACGGTCTTAAGAAACAAGCGAGTGTAGCCATCCTGATATCCAACAAAATAGACTTCAAACTAAAATCAATCAAAAGAGATCAAAAAGGGCATTACATATTCATCACAGGAAAGATCCACCAAGAGGAAGTTTCAATTCTGAACATTTATGCCCCAAACACAAGGGCAACCACGTATGTAAAAGAAACATTACTAAAGCTTAAACCACATATAAAACCCCACACATTAATAGTGGGAGACTTCGCCGGGCGGTGGTGGTGCACGCCTTTAATCCCAGCACTCGGGAGGCGGAGGCAGGCGGATCTCTGTGAGTTCGAGGCCAGCCTGGGCTACCAAGTGAGTTCCAGGAAAGGCGCAAAGCTACACAGAGAAACCCTGTCTTGAAAAA
>CABHPR010094424.1:5189-15659 GCA_902168415.1 Peromyscus melanophrys
TGTGTGTGTGTGTGTGTGTGTGTGTGTGTGTGTGTGTGTGTGTGTGTGTGTATGTGTAAGCCTATACTGTCCAATTCATAGCTTTCAAACACTGAGCTAATACTGATTTATCTGGCAAGAAAGACCAAGTGTCTACTTCAGCTTAGTAATGGTTTGTGTGTTCTCAATGAATCTGGTGTTGGAAGCTTGTCCCTAGAGTGGCAGTGCTGAGAGTTTGGCTAATAATTAGGTCACCGATGGCTCTCTCCTGGTATCCCATCGAGTTAACATGAAACTGAGTTATCAGGAAAAAAGCAAACCTGGACCCATAATCTCTCCTTGCACTCTTGTCTTATTTTGATTTCCCTCTTGCATGTGCTCCAGACATGATACCATCTACTACAAGACCAAGGGAATGAGGCCAGCAAACCTCAGACTTTCAGCCTTCATGGCTGTGAGCTAAACAGAGCATGTTTCTTTGCACATTACGCAGCCTTAGCCATTCTTTCATAATGAAAATGGACTAACACAATATCTTCCCTGCTTCAAATAGTCTAAATGGAACAATTCTCTATAATCTTAACCCAGTATTGAAGAAAAAAAAAAACATGCTTATGGCCAGCTTCCATATACTTCATAGTATCACATAATGAAGTATCGCATAATCTACACAACAGTGTAGAATGCAACACATAAACTTGTAAGTAACTGCACCATTTTTACTGTGTTATTAAGCAAACTGTTTACCTCAACTCACACCTTTCTCCAGCGAACTCCTCCATGAAGGAGTGCATTTACATCACACTCTGATAAATGTCATTCCCGAGTGTTTTCCTGAGCTTGCAGGTGCACCACTAGAGGACGTTCCTACAAAAGTTAAGCTGCAAAATGCAGTAGCAGCCAGTGACTAAATGATCAGAATTACAGCAGTACATACATGCAGTGGGAATCTCTATGTATTTACTCTTTAGTTCATTGTAAGCAGTTTGTAAATTGGCGTCATTTTGGGTAGCCCTTGTCTACTAGAACATACACAAGTCACCTTTTGTTCATCTCACCTGATACTATTCCCCTCACTTTTCTGTTCTGTCACATATACACCCTGCTCTCACCCTCTTTGTGCTCTCCACCTCACATGTCTGCATGTGTCCTCCTTACAGGCATGTGTTTGATATCTTTGTTCTCTTCTTCAGTATATTCAAAGGATACAGACCATGTCCCCATTTGTTTATCAACAAATCCCCAGTGCCACAAACATTAAAGGTGTCAGTATTCACTGGACTTTTCTTTGTTTACAGAGTCAGCCATAAAAAGTCTTGCATCTTTACTAAAAATCATAAAATAATATTTTCAGACTTGTTGAGTGGGAAAGGCAGAAAATGACTCCTCCCTTTGATCTCACAGCCAGGCTCATTTTAAGCAACTCTTTGGATCCTGGTCTTTTATGAGGAAGAAAATAAAGGGATAAAGGGAAAATGGAGAGAGATGGGGTGAGAAAGCAGAAAAAATGAAGGAGACCAAGTTAAACTCACAGTGCAGAAGTGAAGTCTGCAACACTGGTCGTTTGCTCTGTCTACAGTGATCTTCCATTTGTCTTTACAGGCTTCCTCTCACTCCCATTCTCACCTGATGAGCTTGCACACCGCTCCCAAGGCTTTTGCCTCCCCGGCATACATTCTCTCTTCCTCTCCCTCTGCCTCTCCCTCCTCCTTCCCCTCTCTGACAGCATCCTGTGCTGATTCCTTCTCTCTAAGGAATTCTTCAAGCCTGTAGCATTGGGTACCCACCTCTGCTGTGAAACACATCACACCAGTGCTACCAAGCTGTTTCATCATCTATTTTCCCTCTACATAGATTGTATCTTCCACAAAAGCATGAATTCATTATCCTTGTTCCTACTACTGTACGGAAATACCTTATATTATAACTACAAGAACAACTTACATTTGTTTTGTAAGTTTTTTGTATTGCTTACATTTAGGGAAAATTGAAAGTCTAAGATCAAAGACCAAGAGATTTGGTATCAAATGGAGACTTACTCTTTGTTTTATAAAAGGGACCTCCAAGGTTTTGTTACATCATAGAAGGGAATGATGGGTCCCTGAGTCTCTTTTATAATGAAACTAATCTGTCATGATGGCTTTGCTGCGTTCAGGATTTAACCACATCTTAGGGATCCAACAAGTTACTATTATCATATTGGGTATTAGATATCACTGTATTCATTGGGAGGAGGACACACACTTTCCAGACTCAGCAGTGGGTGTAGATTTCAGTATATGTGTGCTAGAATGTTAAATGAGCAGAGCTTAACTCTATCTTCCTGACCATGGGAGTCCATAGAGTAAGGATAGGAGGAAAGTGGACAGATGAGAGAGATTATGTGGGATGATGATTGGAAACCAGGCTAACTAGTAAAAGGAAGTCCAGAGTGAAGAAAGTAAAGACAGAGGCATGGGAGAAAAGATACATATTTTAAAGAGGCAAAAAAATCCCTACAGCCAATTTTAAACATATTATAATATTCTATAAAACTCTTTATTGTTTCATCACCTTTACATTCTCATCCATTCCTTACTCATTTACTTTTACAGCAACTATTGACTGAAAAGTACTCCAGGAAGGTGCTGTGCAGGGTCCTGGGAATGAATATGAAGGTAGGTGCTGTGAGATAATGCTTTTGTATACTGGTTTAATAAAATGCTGATTGGTCAGTAGCCAGGCAGGAAATATAGGTGGGGCCACAAGACTAGGAGAATTCTGGGAAGAGGAAGGCTGAGTCAAGAGTCACTAGCCAGACACAGAGGAAGCAAGATGACAAGGCAGAACTAAGAAAAGGTACCAAGCCACGTGGCTAAACATAGATAAGAATTATGGGTTAAATTAAGTGTAAGTCAGTAACAAGCCTGAGCTAATGGCCAAGCATTTATAATTAATATAAGCCTCTGTGTGTTTACTTGGGTCTGAGCTGTGGGACCACAGGCTGGGCAGGACCAGAGAAACCTTCTGACTACAGGCAGGGAACTGAGCAGGTGAGCAATCAGATAGAGCATATGGTCAGGGCAAGAGTAGACCCCCAAGGGTTAAAGTGGGAAGGGGAAGGCAACCAGAGCCTGTGCTTGCTCCTTCGCCCTTTGCACCCTCAGTCTTTTCCTGAGATGACATGCCAAGTGAGATATCTTGACACTGCAGCACATCCTGAGACCTGAAACTCTACTTAAGAAACTGCAAAAGACCCACCAGATATCTCTAATTTAATGAGTTGTCTAGATTTTACTAAATAGTTAATGTTTCATATGTTATATACTTTTTTATATATATTTTCCTTCAGCACAGAAATAAACCTCATCCTGTCTCACACTGTACAGCGTGTGTACACGTAAGCTGCTCTCTGAGCTTGTTAATTCACAATTTGCAGACAAATTGTGTTAAATATGTAACAGTCACATCATGGCCTAAGGCATATGTCTACTTTAACCCAGCTGACCAGCATCAATATTTGTATTACTGCCACTTCCATGTAACTTCAAAGCTGACATTTGAAGTCTTTGACTGGTTATATGAGTTTTCAGACCGGTAATGTAATGAAAGCCAATGTACTATCAATCACAAGCATTTTTCAGTGATAGTTACTTAGTGCTTACAAGTAAAAGGAATTAAGTTCAGTCTTCTATGTTCTTTTAAATAGAGATCAATTGCATTCTGGTTTCTAAGCAAGCATTGTTAATGATGTAGAAATGAAAATTGACTGTATTGGGCACTGCATGTTTAATCAACAGTTGGTACTATTCATCTATTCATCATTTCTATAACTTGAAGTCACATGGAGGCATGGGGAGTTTTCGATCCCTTCATGTAAGAACCCCTATTTGGAAGCTGTTGTGGGAGGTGACAAATGGTGGCTAACCAACAGAAAGGAAAGTAGCAACCACCATGTGGATAAAGGTTCCATGAACCCCACACATGCAGTAGGAAAGGGCCGTGTTTATCCTCACAGCCAGTCCTCCCATTGTTGAGATTAACCAAAGAAAAGACAGCTCGACCATCCCAATCCCTTATGCTCTCATTCCTCATCCCTTACCCTCCATTGTCCCCCCACACCCCCAGTTTACTCATGGAGATCTCATCTATGTCCCCTTTCCAGGGCAAGCAATGAAAGGGATACCATGATAGAGGGAGACATTACGGAGATAGGGAGAAATCTAGTGCTAGGGAAGTTCTCAGGAATCCACAAGGATGACCCCAGCTTAGACTACTAGCAATAGTGGAGAGGGTGCCTGAACTGGCTTACCCTAGTAATCAGATCAGTGAATACCCTAACTGTCATCATAGAGTCTTCATCCAGTAACTAATGGAAGCAGATGCAGAGATCCACAGCCAAACACCAGGCCGAGCTCCAGGAGTTCAGTCAAAGAGAAAGAAGAGGGATTCTATGAGCAAGGGGCATCAAGAGCATGATGGGGAAACCTACAGAGACAACCAAACCAAACTAGTGGGAAGTCATGAAATTTAGACCAACACCTATGGAGCCTCCACAAAACTCGACTAGGCCCTCTGCATAAGCAACACAGTTGTGTAACTTAATCTGCTTAAGAGGCCCCCTGGCAGTAGGATCAGGATCCATCCCTGATTCATGAGCAGGCTTTTAGGAGCCCACTACCTATGGTGGGACACCTCACACAGCCTTGAGGCAGGGGAAGTGGCTTGGACCTGCCTCTACTGAATGTACCAGGCTCTGCTGACTCCCCATGGGAGGCCTTACCTTCTGGTAGGAGGAAATGGGGGGGGGGGGTTGAGGGGGGAAGGCTGGAGGGGCAGGAGGAGGGAAGAAGGGGATCCGTGACTGGTATGTAAAATGAATAAAAAAAAATTCTTAATAAAAAAAAGTAAAGGAAAAGACAGGAAAATGGAGAATGTAAAGGACGACCTTGTACAGAAAAGTAGCCTTCGGCAGACTTGCCCTGGGCACTTAGAGATCACAAGGACCTTCACTCTGAACGAGTATCTAAATCCCAGGGTGAGTGAGTGACATCTCAAGGCAAAAGGGGGGTCACATGAGATAACTGCATTAGGTCAGTTGGAAGAGCAAGGAGACGCTGTGTCAATTAAAAGAAATCCTAATGAATCCGATTTATACTCGTTTTAGCTTTGCTTCACAATAATTTATTTTTTTATTTATATAAGTGATTTGTAGTCATAATAATGTCTAAATACAAAACGTTTCTTCAGAAAACACAAATGTCATTTGTCCTAAATCTCCACTATAAACAAATCCCACTGTCACAGTGTTTTACCATCCCATGAAGCTCAAACCCTGGAGCCTGATTCCGAAGTCCTTAACTCTGTTCCCTTACATGTATGTTACTCTTTGTGTTCTGTAGTTCATGATACAAAACCATCCCAGGTGGCTGGTCACCAGATGCAAACATCCCTCCTTATTAAAGAATGGAAGTGTAGTCCAGCAACACAAGGTGGGATAGTACGAAATGAGGTGGACAGCCAAGTGAAGCTCTGGCTTCTTTCCAGGTATGCACATCCCATTCATGTGGTGGTGAGTAACAGGACATCTTACTCAGTATCTGATACACTTTGGCGTTTCCCCTATATCCTCCTATACTCTCTTTTTCCTTCCTTCCTTTGCCCCTTAGTCCCATTTGCCTTCCTAGATACTTTCATTTCTACTTATACAGATCATATATACACATATCATATACATACTTTTTTTATGCCTATATAAAACCTAGGAGCCAGGAAGAGGAGAAAACAAGTGATTTTTTTTTTTCTGAAACTGACTTAATTCATCCAACATGATTATCTCTAGTTGTATTCTGTTTCATGAAAAACATATAACTATTCTTTATGACTAAAACGTTCCATTGTATGGGTCAGCAAGATGGATTAATGTGCTGATATTTTGTTTGTGCTTTAACAACTAAATCTTGCCTGGAGATCAGAGTGTGGAGCTAGCCACTAGAGGCCAAGCAGTGGTGGCATACATCTTTAATCCCAGCACTTAGGAGGAGGAAACAGGAAGTGATATGGCTGGGTGGAGAGAGGAAGTGATAAGATGGGGTGGAGACAGGAGCTCAGCCCTTTCAGGCTGAGGATTCAGTAGAGGCAAGAAGTCTCTCTAGTGGCTGCCTCCTTTACTGATCTTTCAGCATTTATCCCGATATCTGGCTCCCGGATTTTATTACTGAGACCAATTAGAATTTGTGCTACAGATTCATGGGTAAGAGAACTTGCCATCAAGCCTGATAATCCGAGTGTGATCCCTGGAACCCAAATAGAGGTAGAAAAGCTGTCCTCTGTACTCCACACACATGCCCATATATGTGTACACACACACACACACACACACACACACACACACACACACAAATGTAATTTAAATTTCTTCCATGCATACTATATTTGCTGTACCAATTCCTCTGTTATTAGAGACCTGGGTTGGTTCCAAGACTTACCTATGGTAAACAGTGCTGCAGTAAACACTGATGTGGAGCTTCTTCATGATCCGTTTGTTGACTTGTCATCCTTTGTGAAAATACTCAGAAGGGATACAGCTGGGGCACGGGCACTAGCTTTAGTTTTGTGAGGAACTGGCAGTGACTGGAGTAGTGTCCACTCCCTCCAGTAGTGTGGAAGCCTTCTCTTTGTCCACACAACCAGCATTTGTTATTTGCCTTTTTAATGACTGCCATTCTAACTGGAGTGAGATGAAATTTCAAAGATTTTGTTTAGATTTATGGTTGATGAGACTGAACATGGTTTTCATACACTCACTGGTCGTTTGTGTTTCATCTTCTGACAATTGTCTGATCTGATTACTACATTTGTTGACTGGCTTGTTTGATTTTCTTGTTGTTGTTGTTGTTGTTATTGTTACTTAGTTCTTTTGTAGATTTTAGGTACTAGTCCTTCTGTCAGATGATGTAGGCTGCCTCTTCACTCAACTGTTTTCTTTGCTGAGAAAAGTCTTTCTGGTTTCATGATGCTCCACTTGTCAGTTGTTGGCATTATTTCTCAAGCAACTGGAGCCCTATTCAGAAAGTCCTTGCTTATATCTGTATCTTAGAGAGTTTTCCTCACTTTTCCCTCAGACAGTTTCAGACTTTCAGGTCTAGGTTTAAGTCTTTGATTCATTTGAAGCTGAATTTTGAAAAACACAATAAATAGATAGGAATCTAGATTTATGCTCCATGAGGATATCCAGTTTTCCAAGTACTAATCATTGAAGAGGCTGTTTTTTTCTCAATAATAATAATGTGTATTATTGGCATCTTTGTCAAAGATCATATGGGTTTGTATAAATAAGTTCCTCTATTCTGTTCCATTGATTGCTATTCGCTTTGTTTAACAGTACCATGCTGTGATGTTGCTATGACTCTAGTCTTATTTAAAATCTATGTATGGTGAGAACTCCACCATGATTTTTGGAGATGGTCATGTGGTTTCTCTCCCTGAGATCATTGGTGTACTGAATTACACTTATTAATTTCCATATGTTCAACAAACCAGGCGTAGTTGAATAGAGCCAAATTGGTTATGATGAATGAATGATCTTTCGAATATTGAATTAAAATTGCAAATATTTTACTGACTACTTTTTCATCTAATTTCTACAGGGATATTGACTTAGAATTTCCTTTTGACATCTCTTTATTTGGTCACCAGGGTCAAATTTGCTTCATATACAGCTTGGTAGCATCCTTTCCCTTCCCATTTACAGGACAATTTGAGAAGAAATTGGTGCCAGTCCTAGAAAGACCTTGTTGAATTCAGTAGTGAATCCATATAAGATGAATTATTTTAGCTTAGAAATTATTACTTCAATCTTGATACAAATTGGTATAAATTTTTATATCATCTTAGTTTAATGTGGGTAGGTCATCGTTTGCATCTAGAAATTGATCTACTTCTAGATTTTCCAATTTAATGACATGGTTTTTAAGGTGTGTTGTAATGATTCTCTGGATTTCATTAGTAACTTAGTCTTCTTTTTACCTGGAACTTTATTAAATTGAGTCTTTTATCTATTTCTTTTGGTTAATTTGTCACAGCTTATAGATACTGTTACCTTCCCAAAATATCCAACTCTATTTTATTAACTCTTTGTATTATTTTTATTTTCATTTTCTACATTTCTGCCTTCATATTATTTCTCTATGCTCACTGACATTGGTTTTCACTTGTTCTTTCTTTTCCAAGACCTTTAGATGTATCATTAGTTCTCTACTTATTAGTTCTTTATTGATGGTTTAATGCTGTAATGCTGGCATTTGTAACTATAAACTTCCAAGTTAGGATTTTCTTCTTTGTATATCATGGGTTTGGGTAATTTGTACTTTTATTTTCATTTGAACATAGGAATATTTTTATTTACTTTTCAATTTCCTCAAGGATCCAGTAATCACCCAATCATGTTGTTTGATTTCCATGAGTTCATGAACTTAAGAATATTTTTATTTCCTCAGTTTTTTCAGTAATCCAGTGATCATTCAATCATATGCTGTTTGAAAATCATGAGTTCATGTATGTTCTGTAGTTTCTCATAACATTACTTTTATTCCATCATGGTCAGATAGCATACAAGAAATTATTTAAGTTTTCCTACATTTGTTCGACCTGTTTGGTATCCTATTGTGTAGTCTACTTTAGAGAAATCTCCATGGGCTGCTGGAAAAAAAAGAAGGTATACTTCAGAGATTGGGTGGAATATTCTGCACCTGTGTGCCAGGTCTGTTTGGATCTAAATGACATTTAACTGAGTTTTGGGTTTTTTTTTTAATTTTTAGTCATGATGTCTTGTCTACTGGTGATAGTAGGGTATTGAAGTCCCCTTATTGTGCTGAGGTTAATCTATGTCTTTCCATCTAATAGAACTCAGTTATGAAATTGAGCACACTTGTGTTCAGTGTGTATATATTTAGAATTGTTTCATCAATAAGTATAAATGGTCGTCTTTATTTAGTCTATTGTTGGTATAAAGTCTGATTTATCAGATATTAGAAGAATGACGTCTGCTTGTTTTCACCTTCCATTTGCTTAGAATACCTTCCTTTATCCTTTCATCCTGAAGTTGTATCTGTCCTTGATGGTAAGAGCTCTTCCTCAGAGCAACAAACAGATGGATCTTGTTTTCAATACAGTGTGTTACTCTGTGTCTTTTGATTGGGAAACTGAAACCATTTATAATAAAAGTTATTGTTGAAAGGGGTATAGGCAGCTTTTAGTATATTTCTTGTTCCTTGTTTACTTAATTGTTGTCTTTAGCATTGTTTATTGTTTCCTATAGTCTCTCATATGTGTGTATCTTTCTATTTAATCCAAAGAATTCCTTATAAGTAGTAGTTTATGTAGAGCTGATTTAGTCGCCATGAATTCCACGTTTTTTATTATGACAAGTTTTTTTCTCTCGTCTTCACTTATGACAGACAGTTTTGTTGGGTATAATAGTCTCAGTTGACAATTGTTGTCTTTTAGTGCTGGAAATACATCAATTCAAGCTGTCTTTGATTTGAAATTTTCTGTTGACAAATCTGATATTTTGATGAGCTGGCCTTTACAAGTGACTTAGTGCTTCTCTCTGGAAGTTTTCAATACATTTTACTTGTTCTACATATTTAGCATCTTATTTATAACAGGACAATAGGAAGCTCTTTTCTGGTTGTGTGTGAACTCCTAAACATAATTCCAAACCTAGATAGGCATCACTTTCCCTAGACTTCAGAAGTTTTCTTGCATGATGTTTTTCACTTTCTTTTTTCCACTATTTTTCTTCTATTGAAAATAGATTTTTTTCATACAATATATTCTGATTGTTGTTCCCCCCAACATCCCCCAGATCCTTCCAACCTCCCATCCAATACAAATCCACACCCTGTACCCCCTCAATAAAAAAACAAGCACCTAAAAAGAAATAATAAAATAAAATTTTTGCAAAATTAACTGGAATAGGACAAAACAAACAAACAAGCTGAAGAAAAGAGTCAAATATGAAGCACAAGAAACACGTAAGAACATAGACACAGACACAGACACAGACACAGACACACACACACACACTGTGCACATACACAGAAGTCCCATTAAAAAAAAAAAAAACGTAATACATATGCATAAGACCTATAAGGTTAAAATTTTTTATTTGTTTTTAATGCCCTGACAAAGCATTAGGAGACAAAGAACCTACAAAACTGCCACTGAGTTTATTTTGTGTTGACCATCTCCACTGAGTTCATTATGTGCTGGCCATCTACAGCTGGGCATGGGGTCTGAACTTAAAAGTAAGTGGTTTGCTTTCCCAGGGTAAGTGGTTTGTTTCTCCCACTTCATTGGCGAACACTACTTTTTTCCATTGCAAGTGTTTATTATCAATTTGAGAAAGCTTCTGGGTTTAGGGATGAGGGCTTCTTCCACTTTCTGTCAGAACTGGGACCCCATGAACACTAGTCAGCAAGGGTGAAGGCTCTAGGTAGGCACCAGCTC
>CABHPR010094425.1:0-43902 GCA_902168415.1 Peromyscus melanophrys
AAGGATACACCCAAGCATGGTGACTCACGCCTTTAATCCCAGAAAGCAAGCCTTCAATCCCAGGGAGTGGTGGTAGAAAGCAGAAAGGTATATAAGGCGTGAGGACCAGAAACTCGAGGCATTTGGCCTGGAGAAGCATTTGGCCTGGAGAAGCATTTGGCCTGGAGAAACATTTGGCCTGGTTAAGCATTTAGGCTTTCAAGAAGCAGCAGTTCAGCTGAGGCCCATTCGGATATGAAGACACAGAGGCCTCCAGTCTGAGGAAGCAAGACTAGCTGAGGATCCGGTGAGGTGAGATAGCTGTGGCTTATTCTGTCTCTCTGACCTTCCAGTGTTCACCCCAATACCCGGCTCAGGTTTGATTTTATTAATAAGACCATCTAAGATTCATGCTACACATTGGGTAAAGGAATGGGAAAAACACAGACTATGCTTTAATAGCAAGCAGCTTACATTCTTCATTTGCCACCATAACCCTTTAATGGCCAAAGACTCTATTATCTCAAACTGGTAACTCTGAAAATTTCATTATACATTATTTGTAACTTGTCATAGACTTAAGTGCCCTCCCTTTGGGTCACTTTCACTTTTTATTCTAAAGACTTCCTCAGTTAAGTACTTTCTATCTCTCATAGTTAATGAAACATAAAAAAGAAGGCTTGTTTTTATAACTAAGGTTTCAAACCAGAAAATTCATTAAAGATTTGATCTAAAACAAATTAATATCTGACTATACAAGTACTAAAATAATACAGCTGAATGTGTAGGCCCTATACAGATAATCTACCAATGCTCTATTTTTTTAAACCATATTTAACGCCTTTTCCTTTGAAGAAAGCATAATGGCATATGTGTGTAAAAATTCCTAAGGAAGCCCAATAAATTATATCCTAATTTTAGAAATTAGTAAAACAGAAATCTAGATTTAGAATTAATTTAACCAACAGAATATACAGCTTACCCTTTGGAATTCCATTGCTTATTAAGACTTTATGTCTTCAAATGAGAAAAAGGTACTGATAGCTTTAGGGAAGAAAATAATTCCGAATTTATCATCTAATTGATTTATAATTACCCTATTCATGCTGGTATTGGTTTAAAAAGATGGGTTAGGAAACAAAGACAAAAAATTGTGAATAAATTAGATATACAAATTTAGTTAATGACCTACTTTGTTAATGACTTCTAAGTGTCACTAAATTATTTTACCCAATATTTTATTTTTATTTTAGTGAAAACAATGTAATTTTAACATAGCATAGATGATTGGTTTTCAATTATCAAAGTAAAATATTTATATTAGACTTTGAATGGAATAATTATATCTTTAAAACCTATAATATATAAATAGACAGAAAATGTAGTGATATAAAAAGAGACAGTCACAATCATGGTAGATTACATTAATAGAGTTTTACACTATATACATTAAAATAAACTATTTCTTGTGTTATTCCTTACAGAATTACTTCAAAAAGAATTTAGACTAAGAGGAATTTTGTGATATTAGATCAATAATCTAAGAAAATGAAATCTAGCATAAAAAGATATTTTTCTCTAATTCTCTAAGGCAGATGTTTTAAAAGAAGATAAGATATCAAAGCCTGTTTTGAAGTTTAACCAAAAGTAAGTTTAATAGTCTTGCAACCTTGAAGGACAAGGTTAGAGAACATTTATGTAGCCCAGCAATTAAAAAACTATAGTGGTTTAGAAATGCAAGCTTCAACCAAGAGTAGTATTTTATGTAGAAACAAGGAGATATAGTCTTACTCAAAGAGGTAAAAGTGATTCTGCTGTGTCATCAAAAGAGAATATTTTCTATTTTTGGAAAGTGCTAGAATCTCTCTGACAGGAGAGAGCTTCCCAGAATGGGACAATTGTTGAATCCAATCAGGAGCAAGGAGAACCATATGGCTGCTGTATATCTTTTCTTTTCATAGAAAGCGCCCCCCTTGTGCATAGGAAAATGCATCTGTAGCTCCTGGCACATTAGAGAAACACACTCAAGAATTTACACTGCCAGTAGGACTCTTAGCAGATGTTGCCTCATTTGTTAAAGTTGATAGCTTGTTTGCTTACACCTCCTCACGCAGTTGATATTTTCACAGGGAATTTCGAGAGTTTGAAAATGGCTCCATCTGTGTTGAGTGTGACTCCCAGTGTGAGAAGATGGAAGATGGACTACTCACATGCCATGGACCGGTAAGCCTGAAAGTGTTAATGGGTGTGTTGCCTTTTTTGGTATTATGTATACAAATGTCTTGTCTTTGCTATGGGTCTATCTATCTTTTAAATTGGTGTTTATAGAATACTGAGGGGAAACATGTTTAATATTTCAATCTAGAAATATACAGTTTAGCAGGAATGATAAAATATTAGGAAACTGAATATCATATAAATATTTATTCCCATAATATTGTATTAGAACAGAAGAATAAGGATATTATTGTTTGGGGACATGGCATACTGTTGAAAGAGAGATATACAAGTGATCCACTTAAATGATAATAACTGAACTAATGAAAATCTGTATAGATGGTTTTAAAAAAGCACAGATGAATGAGAAAATAAGATTATAGAAGTTCATGTTGCTTTGTGAAAATTTCAGCACTGTTATTCAATGTCTCTGATGGCAGAATGGAGCATGCAAGGAGGAGGAGCTAAGTGAGCTCCCTAAACTAGGACTTAAAGCAATAGCCTAGATGTTGTATTAGAGAGAAGGATCCAACCAGTACAAGTCCATCATGAAAGCCTTAAGGACTGAGAAGCTTTCTCCACAATTCACAGTTCTATTAGGGAGAACATTGCTCTAAATCTCAGGAAACACCCCCCTTTCCCTTGTTTTCAAGCACTTGGGGATCTCTGAACAATGAGATCAGTCTGTACTTGTCATTAAAAAGTGATGCATTCATCCTTCTTCGGACAAATATTTCGATCTTCCATTACTGAGTCATCTCTTAATATTAGTTTGGGGATCAACATTTATGTACAAGCAAGAATTAAATTTAGTTTCATAAAAATGTATTTAAGAATCTAAAGAGCATACGTTTTCTATGCGTGCACTTACTCAGCCTTTAACTAACTTATAAAAAAAAATATATCATTGAGTCCTCCAACCTTCCATCAGGCCTCAGTGAGCCACTCTGGAACATTCCCTAAAAGATGTGGAAAACCCATACATTCCAAGGACTGTCACAAGATCAATAAACATATGAAAAGGCAGGCCTGCAAGAAACAGAAATGCAGTTATGTGACATAAAGAATGAGAGTGTAAAGGACAAATTACTGTTCCTCGGCCTCTAAGAAAGTATGTCCAAGGGCATTAGTAGCCACTGTGTTTCTCCACTGAGAAGAGTCATGAAAACACAGCTGGCCTCCTACATGAGACTTGCAGATTCCATAAAAAATAGTCCATCACAAAGGAAAGGAAGAAGTTTCCCTAGTCTGTTGGTAAAACCAGTTGAGGTATCTGCATGGGTTCCTTAAGGCTTGTGTATTTAGGTGACTCTTTGGCAATAAGTCATCGAACGAAAACAAGGTTACTTTTGGAGTGTAAAAGCTTGAAAATAAATGATTAAAATAACCCATATTTTGCTATTTCAACTGATAAGTCCGGGAGCATCGGATGTCTCTAGACCTAGTCCATGAGTACTAAACGTAGGCTTAGGGAAAGGCTACTTTAAAAGTGGCTCGTCAGGCTGATCATGTGATCACTGTTTAGTTTGTTGATTATAGCAGGTGCTCCTGCACCGCTGCTTCCTGGGAATCCCCTGCAACTTTCTGTGACTTAATGTTTTCTTGACATGTATAATTTCCTGTTCCTTTCCATTCCCCCTCTTATTCTGAACAACCTCAAAGAAGCACACTTACTTTGTTCAGTGTGTGACGTTGTTCTAATCCTTGCTTTGCATCAAGCTCCATTGCTGGTTGTTGTATATTAACACTCGTTCAAAAATATTTTTCAAAGAAGTCATTAGAGATGAATTTCATATTCGTCTTCTCTCAATGATTTTGTGTTTTGTATCTTAAAACTCATTTGTTTAAATATTTCAAACTTTCTCGAAGTTTTCATATTTCAAAATAACCAAATGTTACTGATTATTAATATTTTCAGTATAATTAATCCTACTGGTAAGAAATTAATTTGCTTAGGTGAAGTCTAAGTAATTCTTCAATACACTATATTTTGCTAAAATAATTTCATAGGAGATATTTGTTTTAAAACGTTTGATGTTACAGGCTGGAGAGATGGCTCAGTGGTTAGGAGCATTGGTTGCTGTTCCAGAGGATCCAGGTTTAATTCCCAGCATGCACATAGCAGCTCACAACTCCGTGTAACTCGAGTTTTAGGGGCTCTGATGCTCTTATATAGACTTGCATGCAGACAAAACACAAATGCACATAAAAAGGAGAAAAATTGATGTTTCATGCATGAGATATCAACATATGTCCTTCATTCCTCTAATTGTATTATACTAGTTTTCAAATGCCAAAAAATTTCAATGATCATGTTATTTACTAATCAAAAATGAGTATTACAAAGTTCACTGTAGATCATCTTTATAGCTGAGTGGGACTTAACAGACATCAAACATGCTTTGAGAACTCTGTGCTATCTTTCCCCATATATTGTCTCTCCTTGTCTTCTAGGTGTTTTTCTCCATTCTACCAATGAAAAAATAATCCTGAAATTGCTAATGAATTTCTCATTATCATGAGCAGAATTAAAATCCCACTCTGCATGTTTAGAGCTCAGAGCACTCGACCATCTCTCCGTGTGCTTCTGCTTTCCTGCCTTCTGCTACACAAACTTATATTAATGGATAGCCTGGTTATTAATTTCTCTTAATGTATATATTTGTGTAGTTTCTTACTTATATGTTCTCCAAAGGAATGGAGACAAATTAATTTTAAAAGATTTAAACATCTTTTTAAAAATTAAAAGTCTGTGATGACACTCCCTGAACATGTATGAGAATCAGAGTCCCAATACCAACCAATTAACTGTCTTGATTTTCTTCAAAATTATTTAATATGAAAAGTAGATATAGTAAATATTTTTGTTCTATCATGGTAGCACTTATGGGACCAGATGATTAAGGTCACTCTGAAGCATGAAAATAGAGACTTGATTGTAGCAGAAATCTTAGATGGTCTTATTAATAAAATCAAACCTGAGCCAGGTATTGGGGTGAACTGGAAGATCAGAGAACCAGAACAAGCCACAGCTACCTCACCTTGCCAGATCCTCAGCTGGTCTTGTTTCCTCAGACTGGAGGCCTCTGAGTCCTCATCCAGAATGGGTCTCAGCTGAACTGCTGCTAGAAGCTTGAAAGCTTAACCAGCCAAATGCTTAACCAGGCCAAATGCTTAACCAGGCCAAATGCTTAACCAGGCCAAATGCTTCTAGTTTCTGGTCCTCACACCTTATATATCTTTCTGCTTTCTGCCTCACTCCCTGGGATTAAAGGCTCGCTTTCTGGGATTAAAGGCGTGAGTCACCATGCTTGGCTGTATCCTTGAACACATGGATTTCTACCTCTGGAATGCTAGGATTAAAGGCGTGTGCTATCACTGCCTAACTTCTATGTTTAATATTGTGGCTGTTCTGTCTCTAACCCCAGATAACTTTATTAGGGTGCACAATATTTTGGGGAACACAATATCACCACACTTCATATGTCAAGAGAAAAAAGTCAAAACACTAGAAAGTTACAGGGGCAAGGAAGATTAAAAAAAATGAAGGTGGAAGAGGTAGGGAGGGAGGAAAAAGAGAGAAGTGGTTTTTATTTGTTTGTTTTATTTGTGTGTGTGTGTGTGTGTGTGTGTGTGTGTGTGTGTGTGTGTGTATTTTACATCATAGGCTTGTCAAAGTTTCCATTGTGGTAAAAATCGATAACTACTAATGTTTATCAAATATTGTTAAATCTGAGGAACACTATGACATTCCTCATTTAAAGTATAAATAAATTTAACTGTAATGATCAGGGAGTTACTTCAAAAGTCAGTGAGATGTGAAACTTCAACTCCATTGTGGAATTTATGATTCCAAAATTTTCCTTCCAATCATTGCAGTTTTTCTTCCAGACAGCAGTATCTTCAGTGTTGTATAAGTAAAATGCTTGCTAAGAACATGGCAGCTGTGTAGTAAATGGGATGATGTTATCCTACGCAAATATAGTGGAAATCCTTGGTCTCTTCAGCAGAGTAGGCTTGACATGCAGGAAAGCCTTTGTTTTCACATACTGGTCTGCCTGCACTTGGTCTTGTTTGTTTAATTTACATATTATATGTGTAATTATGATTATTGTCCCTACTTTCACTTCCCTGAGTAGACCCAACGAGAGAGGTAAGGGAAGAACCATGGAAAGGGAAGGAAGGAATGTGAATCAAACAGTTACAGGAGGTCAACATAGAGGAAGAAGAGGCAGCAATAGAAGAAAAGGAACTGGATGAGGAAAATGAGCTTTCAAACATGTTTAACAAAATATAAAGTAGCTGTTAGGATGGTTCATCAAAGTTGTGCTTAAATATTAATTCTATCCTTTCTTTGCTCTCAGAAAAAAAATATTTAATTCCATTTATGTAGGGTACTCTGAAAGTCTTGGAAATATTCAAAAGGAGCTATCTCCCTATTATGCCTCATAAGCTCTGAATTCATAGCTTCTCCAATTCTCCATGAAGCATTCGGTAGTGGTAGCATGGAGAGAGGAGGCTGGAGAGTTCAGCCCTCCTCCTCTTATGTATGGCTTCTACTTCCATTCCATTATTCAAAGTAAGTTTTATCTTACCTTCACTGACAGGTGAATGGCAGTCTTCCCACAGGGATGAAAGAACATTATTGTATCGTGGTAAATAGTAGCTTTGTTCTCGGGAGAAGCTACCTGGGAAAATCAACTGCCACTGAGAAAAAAATAACATAATGCTCACATCAGGATTTAGTCTGTCACGTTGTTGCCTGTCTAGATTATTGGGTCCAGAGGCAGTTTAGAACCACGGAGAAGAAAGAATGCATCCTTCATCTCCACAACTTTATCACTCACTGCACCTAGACTTTTAAAAGCCTTGGGGATAGCACAATACAAGAGTGAGCGTTAGATGCTTTTCTTTTCATTATGAAAATGAAATAGGAGCCAGTGCTTCACCTACTTAGAGATTTGTTAGAATGTCTCTAAATATGTCAGCTCAGGGTACTTTGTTTTGTATCACAGTAAAACAAATAGGCACCATATAACTGGTTGTATTAGAATATACTTAACTATTAACTTATTTTAGTTTGTGACATTTTTATATCTTAAGATTTTTACCTGGATATTATTTTACATTACAAGAATTTAATAGAAAAAGAAGGCCTAATCCAGATTCTGCTTTATTTACTTGTAGTAAGCTTTACTCTGTGTTCTACAATAAGCATGTCTCTTGTCTTTTAGAGTAAGTCATGCCACTGAGCATACTTGCAGAGTAAATGATTCCGTATAATAGATAGTGTTACGTGCCTAAGTACCCGTGAGCAGGTGTTAAAATTGGAAACGTGTGAACTATTCTTATTTGAGAGAAAATGAGAAGTTACCATTAGCAATACTTTAGGTAGAATGGGAATTAGGTTTCATATGTTAATTTAAATTATTTTATTTTATTTTATCTCTGAGCTTCACATCAAAATAATGGAATAAATAGCTACTTGATCTAAGCTCACTGGTTTCTTCATGATTATTTTTTCTTCTTTACATTGCTATTTTTCATTAGATGCTTCAATCTTTATCTTTTGCTTTGTGTTACTTTATATTACCCACTTATACTATCTAGCTGGTTTGAGGTTGTCATTTGTATATAGTTAAAATCACCCCCATGAATAAACATAACTACACGGTCATCCCTTAATTAACAGTTCAACATAATGTGCACCTACCTGGTTCCAAATTCACAACATTTGCAAGTAAGAACTTGGTTTAATTGTGTCTCTGAATACTTACTATACCCTACTTATCTAAGCCATCTTCAGGTGTCCTGTAACAACTATTCAGGCTTCCAGACACAGGCAGATAACAGGAAGAATAGATCAGAAGGCAAACATATCCCAAACAAGTGGTCAAAGAAATATTATTGTCATAGAACTCTAAGCAAAGAGAGGGCCGAAGAAGGAGGGATAATAATATCAAGTAAAACATAATCAAAATAGCAGAATATGCAAAGATTAAGGCCCTTCTTAAGAAAAGTAGTATTTTAATCTACTTAACATTAAACATTAATCAAAATGTTCTCAACTTTCTTCAGTCTCAAAATATACTACTTGTTTCTTGTATGCTTGCTGTCAGGATAGTAACATTCTTAGATGTTAAAACTAATATTAAAATGTTAATTTTGAGACTGGGCATAATGATGCATTGCTATAAGCCAACATTCTGGAGGCTCATGTATAAGAATTATGGGTTTGAGAACATCATGGGCTTCACCAGGAAACACTGTCTTAAAAATAAAAATAAATTATACAAATAAGTACATATTGCTTTTATATTATTGTTGCATATCAATTTTCTACTTATTAAATATACTTATTAAATTAAATAAGTATTAATCTACTTATTAAAAATTAAATACTTATTAAAATTATTATGTAAATTATAAATGAAAATATGTAAAGTGGGTTCACTATATTTTAATTAATAATGTTCATGTTACTGTCATCACTGGATAAGTTTCTCCATATAGTTTTTTTAATTTTAAAATTCTTATTATATAATTTTTAATATTTGCTTTTCAGAATGTACATATTATGGCTCTAAAGATTGTCCTGTGGTTGGCAAAACTCCATATACGTGTATATCATTTCCTTTTAAGCATCAGCATAAGATGATCAGCAAAAAATAGCCAAGGAATATTTTTATATGTCTAGGATGCCTAATATGTGATAACTCAATCATAGTGCATTTTAAAGTTTATTTTTCAAATAGTCATTAGGAAAGACTGTTACCCAGGAAGAGCACTGTATTCTAATTTCCATCATGCATTATTTCTCATTAACTATTTTGTGGATGTATGTATTTCCAGTAATGGTATAATAAAACATACCTGTGGAAAATTTATTATAAACACATACTGTTACTCTATAATACCATTAGGAACTAACCACAGGATGAAAATGTTGATACCCGTTTGAAAAAGCCATTGGGGAATATTAGTTCAAAGTAAGCCACATTAGAGAAATGACATGGAGAAGAGATGGACAGAGAACTGCTGATGTCAAACGCGGGGTGTTTCTAGAAGATACTTGCGAGTATGATGATAGTATGAGGACTCAAATACAACATAGCAAAGAAGACCTTTAAGGCTCCCTGATTGCTGTTCTTGCTTCAATAGCCACATCCATGTTGGTACTGATGGACAGATGGACATGTTCTCTCCCTACAGGAAGATTTATTTGTCACTCACAAAATTCTAAGGAACTAAACCACATAAATGCCTTTCGAGGGAATTGAACCCATTTCTCTTTCTCCAGATGTTTTCCTTCTTCATATTTCAGGGACCAGACAACTGCACGAAGTGTTCTCATTTTAAGGATGGTCCAAACTGTGTGGAGAAATGTCCAGATGGCCTACAGGGAGCAAACAGTTTCATCTTCAAGTATGCAGATCAGGATCGGGAATGCCACCCATGCCATCCAAACTGCACCCAAGGGTAAGCATCCTTGCTGGTCAAGGACTAAACCCTGGACATGTTTCCAGTTGAAAAGATGAACACAGTTATCAGTATCTCTGATGATGTCTAATTACATTAAAATAGTCTCAGGAAGTGCTATTTATCTTTGTAATTTACGTGGTGATTTTAAATGAAATTCTTTCTAGGTGAACCTCTGAAATATTTCCGCTTATCATTTACCTGTAACTTCCTTATTAACTCCTTCATGTAGATAGTTTGCTTTGGATGCAGTCTAGAAATCGTCCAGTCTTATAATAGATTCAGTATATAGAAGAGACAATATAGTACTTGTATCATAGAAGTTTTTTATATTAAATGTATGGTTTCTATTTCTTACTGTCAAAACTTAAAATGAAAATATCTCTTTAAAAAATTCCTGCTTTGGATTAGTCCTTCAATGAAATCTGATTCTAGGCAATTATGGCAGAGAAAAAAAAAGAATCACCTGCTCATATGTGTGCTCACAGCATAACTAATATAGTGGTGTGAGTTGTTTTATTGTAGTTTTATTGTATGTTTTCCTATAACATGGAGTTCTCTGACTGTCATGAAACAATTCAGAAAGATACATACATATTTTCCATTCAAGAAGATATGTTGTGCAGCATAAGCTATGATATTGATAACAGTTGGATAAATACAAGTCAGGAGGATTGTTTTGTTCAGTGTTATTGCCATTGATGGAGACATTAGAGAAAGAACACTGTGTATGAAAGGAAGTAATGTCCCCTCTAATAAATTCCAATCTATTTCTTAAGACAAATTTATCTCAGTAATAATGTTCCCCTTGTTTCCTCTAAAAGGTCAATATTGTTAGAATTGAGAGCAGTTTAACTCATTCCATCTTCTTACCATAAAACCTCACCTCCATTGTGAGTGCTTACCCTCAGGGTAGGAACAGAATGCACACACATGTGCACACACTTGTTGAGAAGTTATCTTGGGCACTTTATATCCAGAAGGAAAGTAGAGGTTCTGTGAAAAGATTGTCCTGCCAGATTAAGGCCTAGCTGTTAGAAGATATTGAAAAAGTGAAGCGAGCAACATTATTTTCTGTGAAGAAAACATCAATTTTGGGATGCTGCTATAAATTCCTACAGGTCACGAAATCAGCTAAGTCACCTGTGAAGTGGCAGATCCTTAGAAGGCAAAGCAATATTCTGCCACACAGATTCAAATGCAGCGTAGAAGAGCTGCTTGCCAACTCCTTAGTGTCTACATAAGCACACAGGTTGAGGGCACTGAGAGAGTCACCTACACACTTTGCTTCAAGGAAAACAGAAGTAATAAACAATTCCCCTTGTGAGTGCTGGCACACTTGAGTTGAGACTATTTAAAAAAAAAAACAAAAAAACTTCTGGTGCTGCTGGAGCAGAAGAGTCAGCAAGAGTAAGAGAAAGACTGCCTGCGAAAATCATCCACAAGAGGGTTTTATTGTTTTGCAACTAAAATTAAACCAGTAAATTATTCAATATAATGTCGATGTCAACAGCTGTTGCCATTCAAAATGAGACCTTTTGCTGCTTTTGCAAATCTAATTACAATGAAACCATTAGGGAAATGAAAGTGAGACACAGAGCCTAGTCTGGATGTGTGGCTGGAGTGTCTTCCTCGTCAGCCTTTTAAAATCATGGCTGTATAATAAAGGAAAGCATATATAGTGGAGGGAGGCAGGAGTTGAGGCCAATGGAAAGGGTTCAAATGATTGTAGCAACAGAACTGGGATCTCCTACAAAAGGGAAGTTGAGGTTTAATAGGGAACTCTAAATAAATAGAAAGATACTCTCAACAGCTCCTGGCTACAGAATAACAATGAGACAGAAGGTGTTGTATTTCATAGCACCTTCCAGGGTAATATGTCTCCAAGGATGACTTTGCTCTGAGGTCTTATTGTTGCTTTCACTGAGCTTCCCCTTTCTCATAGCCTCCATATTCACTTTCACTGACTTCATGAAAGTGTTGTTGATTCCAGCTCCTGAGGAGAATTCAGGAATTCTTATATTGTATGAACTAGATCACAGCATACCCACTGTGCTTTGGCATCTTGTACTGAAGAAAAGAGGTGTCCTGGGCAGCTCATCTCCTCTTTTCAAATTGAGTGTAAGCACATAGAGCTATGATCCAGTGACAGATCACAGAACAGAGGGAATGCTGGGATGAATGATTCTTTTTTTCTTCCTCAGTTCATCTATTAGCTGACCATATGAGTAAGTGTGAGCTCTCACCAGGCCACTTCTAATTCTGGAAGCAGATTCACTTCTACATGTCAGTGTTCATCAGGTCGTTCAAAAACCAAGCTAATGGAACTATTCTTTCCAATTATATCTTTTTAAGAAATAAGATCTTAGTTTGAATAAGTTTAATGATTTTCCTGAAAATAAAATTATCTAATACCTTAAATGTATTTTTACTACTCCAAAAGTACATTAAATAAATTGACTCTAAAAGTTATTCAAGTAATTTTTTGAAAGATATACCATTTAGTCCTGATTAGAAAACTCTCGCCAGTATCCTTAGTAGATAGAAAAGAAGGAAGGAAGGAAGGGAGGGAGGGAGGAAGGAAGGAAGGAAGAGAAAAGAAAAAAATATTGTCTTCTCTTGCCTTGAATAGGGGCCATATTTTGTCAAGATATTCTTATCTTAATCATTCTTTAGCCTCTTTTGTGGGATGCATGCTAATCAAGTTGTCTTCTTTCAGTTGCTGTTGCAAATACCATCACCAAAAGCAACGAGGAGTAGGAAAAAGTCTATTGCAGGTTACACTTCCAGGTCGCAGTCCATCATTGAGGGACATAAGAGCAGAAATTCAAGCTGGTATTTAAAACAAAGAGAATGGAGGACCACTGGTAGCAGAATGGTCAAAACTCCTTTGCTTAGTTAGCTTTCTTATACAGTCCAGGACCACCTGCCTAGGCTTGGTGCCACTCACAATGAGATAAGTCCCTTTGCATCCATTAATAATCAAGATAATTCCCGTTTCATATACCCATGGGCTAATGCTATCTAGGTAATCCTCCATCAAGACTTTCCTCTCAGATGATTCTAGTCTGTGTCAAGTTGACAATTAAAGCTGCCTAAGAGATCTGCTTTTTATCATGTCATGATTATAATTAAGACACAGCCATTGACCTGTAAGACTCACATTTATGTTGTTGAAATGATGGTTAAGAGTTTGAACAAAAAATAATAATAAAAGAAATTTAAAAATTAAAGTTTGGTCATGTTGACACACACCTTAAATCCCAGTGCTTAAGAGGCAGAAGTAAGAAAATTTCTGTAAATTTGAGGCCAACCTGTCCTTCATAATGAATAATTATACAAGCCAAGGCTCCACAGTAATACCCTGTCTCAAAACAAAAAACAACAACAAAACAAAACAAACAATGAATTTGAAGTGCAATAATAGTATTTATATTTATAATTGGTAGTATCTGTGGTTTAAAGAAAATTTATTAACTAAATGTATTCCATAATGCACAATGAGTGCATTGTTCTCTACAGTGACATTGCTTAATTTGTGATAATTTAACATCTACTTCATTTCCCTTTATTTTAATCCAAATTTGCATTGTAGACATGGATTGCAAAGCTCATTTCATTGAATGTTGTTTTTAAAACCTCACTTAAAGTTTCATTGGCATGTACCTTAGTCTCTTTTATTAATTCTTTTTTTCTAATTTTCAAGTTTACATAATGAAAAATATCCATTGATACAATGATAGAAAATATGCTTGTAGAACTAAGTCTGTAGCTTTTATATTGATAAATTAAAAATATCCTTCATTTTCATTTCAATAATTGGAGATTTTCACAAATGTCTGAATTATGCTTGTCATATAGGTATGTCAAGGCACTTATATATCAGTATGAACCAACGTAAGTCAAACTTGTCTCACCATCCAGAATTCTAGAGATGGTTTTGGAGTGTGTATAATTGTTACAAATTTCTGCTATTTTTATAAATATTGTACTTTGGAATACTAATTTTTGAATGGTTTTATTCCTGGTCCTATTTTTGGCCCCTTGCTATTTTTCTGCTTCAAAATTGGATGTTTTTCTTATTCTGTGATCTTGCTTAATCAATATAAATTTTATATTTTGAGTAGTTGCATATATATATATATATATCTATATATATATATATATGCATCTTTAAATACATGAGGATTTATACTTTGAGAAAGCATTCCCACATTCATTGACCCACATCCTTCTTGATCTTCATTTGTTTCTATAACCCTCATTTTAGAAACACATTTGAATCTCAAATATCCTACGTAATATCCTCAACAACTTTTCTTGACCCATGTTCATGTTCTATCAATCTCTCATCATTTCTGCTTGAATATATTGTCCTGTCTGCAATGTGCTTCTCAACTTACATCAACATAAATCTAAAGACCTTAGCATAGACACAATTGTTTTTAAAGTTCTAATTTTACTACTTCTCCCTGAATTTGAGTCTTTTGTCCAACCTCTAAATTTATTTTTCTAGTTAATATTTTTAAATTTCTTTACAGTAACGATACATACTTTTCAGATTTGTTTTATTTATATACATATATGTATTATATGAGTTTGTATAAGTTTCAGTGCCCATATGCACCCAGAGGCTAGAAGAAGATTGGCAGATTCCCTTAGAGCTGGAGTTGTATCCATCCATGTGCAGGACACCCAGATTGTTCCATAAGTTCTGGAATCCAACCCCCAGTCCTCATGAGTGTGGATCATGTGCCTTTACCTGTTGAGGTATCTGTCCAGCCCAATTTTATTCAATTATACTTTCCCATGCTTTAGATACAAAAAAACTGTCTTATAGCCTTATCATTTGAGGTCCTTGAGTTTCCTTTTTGGCATTGGATTTTTTTTTCGTGTCCTGTGTTCTTCAGTCATATTTCTACTATCACCATTTCAACTCTTTCTAGTGTTCTATTTCAAAAGTGTTTCTCATTACCACCATGGCTCAAAACTTTCCTTCGCACTTGTTGAGGAAAATTGCTAACTACCCATGCAATAAACAGTAAATTCTAGATAGAAAGCAAAAAATGCAAGTATCACTCCCTCCTCCTAAAATACACATATGAAGAAACATGTCCAACCTTTGGATTTTTCATTGCTGGGACAACTCTCCTCAAATATAAATTATAGAACGTACTTACATCATTTGCTCTTTTTTCACTTAGAATTGTTACTGTGTCTGTCAACTCCTCTCCTCCCAAACTCATTACTTTACTGGCATTTATTGAGACTGCGTTTGCCTGTAAGCTAGTAACTTTACTATTACTTTGTTCCATTGTTTCTGACATGGACTTACTGTTCTCCATGCCAAAATAGCCTAACTGGCTCCCATATAACTAGTCTTCACATTACAAAGAGATTTCAGATACAAATCTAGCAATGTAGTGGCTTCCTTTTTACTAACAATCTTTCTTGGTTTTTCAGGGTAGCCTTTCAAAATTTAATGTTTTTAGCTTTTCATACAAGTATATATTGTACACTGAGCACATCTGTCCTTATTCCTCTATTCTCTTTTTTCTCACTCCTCCCATCCTGTTAGTCCTCTTTGTTCCCCTAGGCTTCACTTTTTTCATATCATGTATATGTATATAATTTTATATTGCTGTTTAAAGTCTAGGAAACACAAAAGAGAGAAAATTACAATATTTGTTTTTTTCTGAGGTTGGCTTAATTGTTTCATAAATCGATCTCTAGTTGCACAGATTTTCTTGCAAATTATATAACTTTGTTCCCCGTGATTGAAAAACACTCTCATTGTGTATATTTACCAAATTTTTCATTCAGACAAGCATAGCTTTTTTTCAAACTACACAGTGGCTTTCCATTATCTACTAATTTAAAGCCTACCACATCTGGCTCCTAAAGTTCTTCCATCCTCTTTTCCTGTCTTTTTGCCTGCCATCATGCTCTCTGTCTACTTAGAAATATTGTTCAGAGTATGTAATTCTTTTGAGCTATGCTTTTGCCACGATTTTGTACTTCCTAACAATCACTGTTGCACCAGACATAGCTCTCAACATCTCAAACTACAGATTGCTGACTTTCTCCCAGAATGGTGACCATTACCTTTTAAAGCGGGACATGCGGGTGTCCCTCCTCCATATTATACATACAGAGCTGTACCATACATGTGTACTCATACATTTCTCATCTGCAAACTGTGAGCTCAATGAAAATAAGTAAAAAAGCATCTAATTCATCCCATTCACTCCTGCAGCTCCTTGAAGGTTACATGCACTTTAGTAGACTCATCACATGGGCTTATTGAAGGAATGAAGATATTTCATTATTCACACTCTCTCCTCAAACAGAATTTCACTATTGAATGTTTTTATCTTTCAAGGGTTGTTATAAAGATTACACACAAACTACAGCTTTTCAGACTTCTCTCTTGCGAAGTAAGCAGAAAGACTGTTAATTTTACAAAATGATGGTACTATCATAAATATAGCAATTTGAAGGGGATATCACAGGAATACAATAAAAAACAGCTCTTTAGAACAAAATAAAAGAAAATCATATGAGACTATTGTAGGGGTTTTTAGTATTTTTTAATTTTCCAATTAAAAATTGTTCTGATTAGATCTAATTGTGGAACCAAGTCAATGGTGTGTACTTTAGCTGCTTCTTACCTCTTTATTTCATAGAACTTTGTCACATTTTCTCAGGCTAAAATTTACTTTTGCTGCTCAAATCTGATCCTCAAAAAAAAAATGATAGCAAACTGATTTTCTACATAGTAGTAATGTTACAGTGTATATGTATGAGCACAGAGATGGTGACTTAAGGTATCAGATGAGTTCTATAGCTTACTAGCATCTGGAGTCAGTTACAGAAGCTGCTCATGGTCTGTCCACATCTCTAGATACCTAAAGCTCCTTTTCCAGTTTTTAAACCTCAGAGTTTAGAATAACATGTATACTACTAAGTAAGTAAACACCCAAATTAGGCACTCCTCTATATCATACCCCCAGAAGCTGTTTATCTTTGAGGAGAAGACGAAGAGAAATAACAAATTCAACTTAAATACATTGGAAAATAGAAGAAACATTTCTATAATGGCCCAAAATGAAATTCTAAGGACTGTATATTAGAATTCTGTGCATTTAAATACAGTCATCAAATTTTCATCTTTGTAGATTCCTCAGCTACCTCTGTGTGTTTATTCATTTACTACAGAATATTTATTTGCTTTTGTTGGAGTTGAATATTGTGATATTATTTTAAAAGTTTATGTTTGCAGGCCATGTTTTTGCTGTTTAAAAGTGGTCATCAAGATGTACTGCAGTGAGGGCCAAATCAGTTCATTTGCTTTTTAAATAAATGCATGTTTAATGATAAAAATTAAAGAGATTCATAAGCAAGGATTGAAATAATCTGATTATGTAAAATATCCATGGGAATTGCATTAAAATATATTAACTTATTTTCTGCCAAGATCCATATTTAATGAACATCAAACATAAGGCTATTATATTACATTCAATTGTCCATTGCCTTTTTATTGATTTTTTGGATATTGCTTAAACTTAACAGTGTTTTAAGAGAAATGATGTACATGAAAACATCCATAGTCATTGAACTCTCAGGTAATTAATCCAGCTGTGTGTAGTGATGAAAGATGCAAAAGGATTGAAGGTTTCAGAAATGACTGTTTATGAAGCAGTTAAAATTTCCATTGCTGTTTCCATGCTTCCTGCCTTTGTACCTGAGTGGTTATTTCAATTCACTTCTGTGTTCCCACCAACAAATAATTTTTCTCTTGGTCTCTAAAATTATGCTGCTCCTGAAGCTGCCAAATAATAAAATTAAGGATTTGGTACATTTAGTGTTTATCTTGCTTGTTTGTTTTTTTTTTAATGACTGATTTCTCTTTCCTTGTATCTCTTTGACATCTGAATCTCTGCAGGTGCATAGGCTCAAGTATTGAAGATTGCATCGGCCTGATGGATAGGTACTTGGTGTGCTTACTTCTCATCTTCTTCCTCCGAGGCTCCATGCGTGAGCACTTGTGCATGTGTGTGCATGCCACTGTGACTGGAGAGTGATGGTTTCTGTTCTGTAATTGCTTGCAGGTGTAACGGGCCCACTAGTCATGACTGCATTTACTACCCATGGACGGGCCATTCCACTTTACCACAACATGCTAGGTAACATCAACCATGTTTCCATTTTATCACTCAAATTCTTTCCTTAGTTACTACCAGACAAAATTACTAACCAATTGGACTGAAGTTTTAATACATTAAATGAGAGTTACAGCAGAACTGAGAACACTTTGTTTTTAAAATCAGTTCTTAATTTTACCTTCGTTTGTTAGGATTTCAGAGTTTTAATTAGTAATGCCATGATTTTAAATTTCATACACTTTAAAAAATTAGTAATTATCTTAGAACTTCAACAGAATATTCTTAAGTTTATACACAATTTCAAAACTCAAAGTTCATAAAGGAGAAATTTGAAAATGTTGATTGATACTTATAGAATGCTTTATTTAATTTGAATTTAATCTCTGATTTTGTGTTATTTTGAACTGACTGTTTCATATGGAAAAATTATCATAGAATCAATGCAATATGGACAGTATTTTGTGCATGCTAAAGCATATATTGGCGTTATAAGATCAGAATATATTATTTATGTTTATACAAAATTCAGGACACAAATATTTACAGTAGCTTTAATCACAATCAACAAAATCTGGAAAAAGCTTAGGCTACCCAGTTGTGATATATCCATGCATTGCAAAATGCCTGAGTAATAAAAAGGAAGAAATTGATGCTACACATACCATGGATGGATCCCAAATTCACTATGCTGAGTGAAAGAAGCCAGACTGTTAAAAAAAAAATACATACTGCATGGTTTCCTTTTTATATCAAACTCTAGAAAAGATGAAACTGCAGGGACAGAATATCAGTCAGAGTTGCCAAAAGCTAGAATTTCAGGGGTAAGGTCCACTATAGAATAGTAAGAAGGAATTTTGCAGGTAATGGATCAATCTATACCTTTATTGTGGTATTAATTGCACAAATAAAAAAACTTAATACAAACCATGAGCTATGTATTTTATTATAAATTATATAAATTTGTGGTTTATTGTTTATACATAAAGAAATATGACTGTCAAAATATTTTGTGAAACATTCTAATTAGAAAAGTAGTAATTTGCAACTTTACATAGAAATATTATTAGCTTTCTAAAACAAATTCCTTTGATCTTTTTTTGCAAGAAATACAGTAATGTTAAAGCAAAAACAAAATGACAATTTTAGATTAAGTATTGCTTTTAATAAAGTTTTTTTGTGTTGTCATATGACAATGAAGCATTTATAAGGCATAACCATCACATTAAAAAAAAAATTCACAATAGTGATAGATTCCTGTGGCTGCCTTTATCAGGAC
The DNA here is from genome assembly GCA_902168415.1 of Peromyscus melanophrys. NCBI lineage: Eukaryota > Metazoa > Chordata > Mammalia > Rodentia > Cricetidae > Peromyscus > Peromyscus melanophrys. The sequence continues at coordinate 19,120 of CABHPR010094425.1, forward strand.
TAGCCATTATCCTAAATTCTAACAACTAAGTTTGTCTAGTCTAGTGTTTCCATCTTTTCTAATTCAGTCCTAATATAGTCTTGTTCTATGTATCTGGCTACTTTCACTAAATATTACATGTATGAGATCCATCTGTGTCATTGAATCCATTCACAGCCTTTCCATTCATTTGCATTTAATTGCTTTTATGTTTTAAAGTGATTGAATAATTGATATGTCATTCTCATACGTTGTTTGTTAATAAGTCAATAGTGATGACAAGTTCTAAAGTGAATTATGTGTTTAGAGCAGATTGGTTTATACAGCAGTGGCACATTGATACTTGAGCTTCATAAACTGTTTAATATAACTGCTTTGAGCTAAATTTAAACTATGAGAAAATTAAAAAAAAAAAAACAAGAAAAAGGGAATGAGAAACAGTACATGAGAGTTAAGACCAAAATTCAAATCCTACCTAGTAGCTGAAAGTTTTTCTGTGTCCCACCTGGTCCTCACCCGCTTAGACCCAAGTAAACACACAGAGGCTTGTATTATTTACAAACAATATGGCCTATTGGCTCAGGCTACTCACTAGCTAGCTCTTATATCTTAAACTAACCCATTTCCATAAATCTATACTTTGACACATGGCTTGTGGCTTACTGGTACTTTTTCATCCTGCTTCTCCTGGTGGCGGCTAGCAGCGTCTCCTCTGCTCTCCTTCCTCTTCCTGTCTATCTGTTTGGATTTCTTGCCTGCCTCTAAGCTGTCTTGCCATAGGCGAAACAGCTTTATTTATCAACTGATCAGAGCAACACATACTCACAGTGTACAGAAAGACATCCATAGCACCACTTTGTCCTCCAAGATCCATCTTGGATTCTTGCTATGTTCATGAAATAATTTTTCTTCTTTTAGACATTGTTTGGGTCACTGAACTATCATTTTGAAGAATGATTTTGCATTTATTTTGATGATTTTACTTATAATGTATTTTAATATTTTAGTGAGAAAGAATTCCACATGATGGATAAAGTATGTTGTCTTTGAAGTCAGATTTTCAGATTTCAAATCAAGCTCTAACCATGTTTAGATATGTGACTTTAAGGTCCTTAAGTTATCTAAGAGTCACACTTTCGCATGCAAAATGACAGCATTTATGTATTTCCTAAACTGATCTGGGGACTGCATGTTTACTTAACGACAGTGCCTGGATCATAAAAACCACCCATTTTTTTTCCTGTGTTTTTCTATGTAACATTATCATTATTTTTCTTTATAACAAGGGTTTTCCAACTTCAAGAATGTGAAATCATGCTTCTCAGGGGAAAAAGAGAGAAGCCTCTCAAAGACACCGGAAAGCATTGATGCGTACTGATGCCTTCCTGATGGCTTTCTTGAGAGAAGGGGGTTATTTCTGTCACTGTACCTTGAGAATGAGGGAGATGACATTTGGTCATGGGGCTGAGATAAAGAGTGACAGTTCACTTGTACCTGTGAATGATTTAAATAGATGTCATGCAGCCCAAAATCATAATGTGTCTAATTATAGATTTAATATTTTATTAATTTAAACAAAAACAGTTAAAATTTGAATCTCATCGCATGCCTGGATTTTCAGGAGATAGTCCATGATTTCAGACTAACTCAAATAATTCTTAATGCCATCAGTAAATACACAGGCTAGAAACAGTAAATACACAAGGCTAGAAATAGTAAATAGCAGTAAAATGCAGTCAATCATTTCTAAGAAAAGTCACCTGCAGCATCACTACCCAGGTAAAGAATGAGTTTCTTGAATGTGAAAGCATAGGTTCAAATATGGCTTACATCATATTTCTTATCCATGAATTTGGATGGTAATGTAAAAGTAGTTTGAAGATTAAATGAGACAGCACATAGATACCATCCTGGGCTAAACAGTCACTGGCTGTGACTGAAATATTGACACCACATCGGAACAATTTTAACATAAGCTGCCCTATTTGTATTTTTAAGCAGGACATTAATACAATAGAATAGTTAATACAGAATCAACATATTAAAATTTCTCAGATTTTAATCATTTACTTTTTACATCAAACTATTACTCAGGGCCATGATTTCAATAGGTGATTGGTAACTGGTAGCTAGTTATTTCTTATGTAAAACTCTAGAAGTTTCTACTTAATGGCTGTTTATTCTTAGGTTTAAAAACGATATGACAATATTTTTCAATTGTGTTGACTTGTCAGAATTACATGACCTTTCAGGGGCTGCTCATGTGATAGTTTAGAATATCCATAAACATTTATATTTAATTCTTTGGAATATTTTGACTTACATTGGATGAAAACTTGGACTAAGCAGATTCCTGCTCTGGTCCCATAATTCTATAATGGGATGAATGTGCATTTGGAAAGCAGGATAACTATCATCAAGATTTGAAGACTTTTTCCACCTTTTAAATTCCATGATAGTTTTATAAATGTCTGTCTTGATTGAGTAAAGTAAATATTTCATAGTGGGAAGACCAGAAGTAGGACAATGGGAAATGAATGTTTTAAGCTTCATAATCTACTTCTTGTTTTTAGTTTTGTTTTTAGTTTTTTTGAGACAGGGTTTCTCTGTGTAGCTTTGTGCCTTTCCTGAACTCACTCTGTAGCCCAGGCTGGCCTCGAACTCACAAAGATCCACTTGCCTCTGCCTCCCAAGTGCTGGGATTAAAGGCGTGTGCCACCACAGTCTGGTGTAAAAGGGTATTCCTTTTTCTTATGTATATAGGTGCTTTGTCTGCATGTATGCTGGCAGACCAGAAGAGGGCATGAGATTGTGAGCTGCCATGTGAGTGCTGGGAATTGAACTCAGGACCTCTGCAAGAGTAGCCAGTGCTCTTAACCACCGAGCCATCTCTCCAGCCCCTCATAATCTACCTTCTAACTGGTAGATTATCCAAATACTTAGTTTTCTTTTAGTCACAGAAAATTACATTGAGTATGCCAATGTGGTTGCTTCAAAATATTTAAAAGTAGTACTCCCCCATGGCCCCATTGTTTCTGTTTCTGTGTTCTGTGCCCTAAACATGCAGGAAAAAGTGGATTGGAGATTTAAGGGAAAGCAGGTAAAATGTTTCTGATCCTGATTGAATTTCATTTTTAAAGCGGTGTTATTTTTTTTTTCCCAAACCTGCATTTTATGAATTGGTTATCCACACTCCATTTTCCTACAGTCCATTGCTGGAATCACTTCCAGGAAGATTGGTGGGATAGGGTAGAAAAGAATTTAAGACTCTCTTTCTGTATTGTAGAATATCCTACTATAAGGAAAATAAAACTAGTAATTTTTATTCTCTCTCTCTCATTTTCTAATTTAATTAATACCTGAAGATTACATTTACTTTGACCAACCTTTTCCCAAAATTTCTGACCTTCATTATTTTGGTTTCCTCCCAAGAACACCATGGACAACTGTATTTTTCAAGACTCTTATTTTTGTGTGTATGACATTTGCCTGAGCTAGCACACGGGCTACTTTCATATAGATTCTTTCCTGATATAAAAATATTAGATTTTAATCTATTTTTGGATTATTTGTCAAATATATGAAAAACTGAAAGAGCCTACTCTCATATACCACAAGGGCATGAATTTCTCCATCACAGTAATAATTAACTCTGTTGTTGAGACATTTCTCCATGTTAGTTAGCAAAGCCAAATATAAATTGACTAAAAATTCATTTGACTTTGTTGGATAAAAATATCAAAATAGATATAAAAATACATATTAGATTACCTATTCCTGTATTATTTTCTGGCCCAGCTCTCTGTTCATTTATTCTATATACTTCACAATACTTAGTACAATAACTGAACTTATTTTCTCTAAGTCTCTGATGTAGAGCTATTTGAAACATTTCCAGTTTCCATGGTCATAGTCACACTTTTATTTCATGGTAGAGTAGTTTTTTCCCAGGAGGTCACATAAAGCTTCTCCTTTGTCAAACTGACCTGTGTGTGATAGAGAAAAAAGATAAGGTGTGATAGTCTGGGCCCCACTTGCATATAACACATTGAATTTCTTCTTTTCCTCTCAAAGAAGCAAGTGCAGAATTTATGTCCAGATCACATAGTCCAAATCACTCATAAGTGGTTATCTTTGAAGAGTTGCAGTTATATTATGATGCCTAAATACAATAAATAAAAATACATAGCCTTTTTATTATAAGCCTATCCACATTCCATCACATTCTGTACATTAAGTTTTCTTTTGAAATAAGCAAGTCCAAGAGATGAAGAGGAGTGTGTGAAGCTCTCCCTTAGTGGTGATTCATTCTATGCTTCCTAGAACCTGTGAAAGTCAAAATGATCTGAGAATTAGCAAGAATTCACAAAGTTTTTCCACTCACTTAGTAACTGTTGCTCATATAGCTGAAGTGGCTACTTAAAAAAAGAGAGAGAATTCAAACATCTTCAGGATGCTCAAGTGGTGTTCATATTGATAGCCAAATGTTTATATAACATTATCAAATCTTTCCAGACACTAGAAAAACATTGCTGCATTCAAGATAAGCAAGCATAAAAATGTGACTAAACTAATCTGTATTCATGACTAAAAATCAACACAGGTTCTTTAGGCCACTGACTTTGGGACTACTGTGGAAACTCTAAAGATATTAAATTGATAAAATATTTAGTAAAATAGTGAGGATCAAATATTATGAAGGGTAGAGGGAAGCATTCAGAATACTCAGCTTTTACTCTCCTAAGAGTGTCTTTCTATGGTAAAGAAATGGTCATGTTTTATACTCATCTATTTCTAACTCACAAAGATGCCAGAACTGCTTCATATCTCACAAATATCTTAAGCTTCACCTGTTATTGATGACCTGATCTCAATTACATAGATCAAAAGCAAAAGAATGGAAAATGTTCCCCAAGTCCTGAATCTTAAAGAAGAGTGTGTATGGTATAAATGATATTGCCATGGTATTCCAAGACTTGCTTTGTTTATACTCTCATGAATCACACAAGAATAATCACTGTGTCATCAACATTGACATATTCTATGACTTTTCATTTGTAATTACTATTCCAAGTAAGATGAATGAAAATTATCACCAAGTAAACAGAGACTCTATGCTAGCCAGCAATGCCTTGATAGAATGTAACAGAAGTAGAAAATAATAGATATGACAAAATAATGAAGATAATTCTTAATAAAGAGAGCTTACGTTTTCAGAAGACTAAGAATTAAATATGTGAAAAGTGAATATTGATATTTTATAAAAGAATATATGTAAAAATGACCATCAAACAAACTTTACCTGGCCCCTATTTAAGTGCCACAAAACAGTGACTAATAAACTACTATAACTGAGGCATTTTTACTTATGTAATTGCCCAAGTATAATTAATTGGATGGCTTTAAATAAGTATGATCTAAAATGATTGTAAGAGATGTAATGCATGTCTTTGATTTTCTGCCCTCCTCATGTCCTCACTTTCATGCAGGTTTATTATGTGTAAAGGATTACTTCAGATATGTATAGAAAAGAAGTAGAATAGTTGTGTAACAGCAAATATACTAAAGTAAATTTTGCTAGTGTAATGACATTAGTGAATTAATATCTTTGCTGTCATAATGTGGTTTCTAGGCCTATTTAAAATACCACAGAATAGGATTATGTATTCAGTGACTAAAGTAGTAATGGATAGACAATTAAGACTTTGTGATCAGATAGACTAAAGGAGTACCTAATTGACTGTAAGACTCCTGCTCCTGGATACAATACCACAGTTCAGCAGCTTAATATAAAATTCTGTAGGGAAAATGGCAGGCATGTCCTGGATATTTCTGATACCTGGGTGGTCACTAGGCTGACAGCATCTGTTTTTTCAGATAGAACTTTCAGTTTCCTTTAAAGCCCACTTAGATTCTTTTAGACCTGAGTTCTTTGAAGTTAAAGGAATTATGTCTATTTTCTTGGAGATAAAACACTTAAGATATTTCTGAGATGTATTTTTCTAAACACAAGTGAATGATTATGGGACATCACCATTTCATATTTACAAAAAAAAAATGTTCACAGCTTGAGTGAAAGCTAATTTTCCCAACCAGTGTTAGGCTTAGTTGAATGGAATTACAGTTCATGGACCCTTATCTTAGTGTTTGTTTGTTTGTGAACTCAGATTCCAATTTCCATATGTAAGTTGACATTTCTGTCCCACCAGCAACTCCCAAATACCTGGCAGCCACTTCCCAAATTACCACACAGAGGCCGAATATTGATTATAAATGGTTGGCTGATAGCTCAGGCTTGTTACTAGCTAACTCTTACATTTTAAGTTAACTCATTCCTTATTCATGCTCTGCCATGTGATGTACCTTTATTAGCATGGCACATTCATTTCCTGCTCCCTTTATGTCTGGCTAATGACTTCTGAATCTGCCCTGCTTATACTTCCTGCCTGGCTCCTGGTCAATCAGTGTTTTATTAAACCATTTCAAGTGACAAATCTTTACAGTGTACAAGAGGATTATTTCACATCGTCATATACTTAGGTCAAGTCCAAATACATTGTTTCCCTATCTGGAAGGATGTGAAAATGATATTTCATCAGTAACTTCCTTTCATGTCAACACGTGTATTAGTATTTGGTTGTACAAATAACAGATGGTATATATTGTGAAAGAGTCTTCAATCCTGGGCATCATATCCTATCTTTGCTGGTGTCCTGTATCTACTGTCACAAATTAAATTTTATTTCCTCGAGTAATCTGTGATAGTTTCTAGAACTGAGGTTACCTCTGTCCAAGAATACTCTATAGGTTAGATGAAAATCTCCATCTTGGCTATAGGTACTGAGTAGTCCTTCCATGACTAGTGTCTATACTGCTGACTAAAGAGCTCTCAGCTCAAGTTTCTAATCTTTCTATTAAGTTATCAGACTTGCAAGTCTTCCTTATGATTGTTGTTACCCTGCATTGTCCCATAGAATAGCCCATTGCCAGGTGTTCTCAGTGAGCACTTGAAAAGTAATTAAATAGAGAATCTCTCTTACCCCTATGCATCCTAGTTCTAAGAGAATTCTATGAACAATGGGTTGTAAAAACAGCATTAATAATTTAGCCATGTTAAAATATTAATTTTCAGTACATTGTGTCAATAAAAATATTTAAGTTGTTTAAATTATATATATATGTATATATACATACATACATACACACATATATGTATATATGTATTGAAGTGTACTACTCTAAACCAATCATCATGAAGCAGGAATTTAAGACTTAGTTATACTTGAAATAATAACAATAGAGGAAAGGCTTTTTCACGAAAGGCTGTTTATTTCATCAGCTGCAATAGGTTACAGTTGGGATGAGTCAAATAGATCCAAGAGAAAACATCTGTTTTCCTGGACCCATTACATATCCCTATATATTTGTCTGTGAACAAAACTTTTATAAAATTTTGCAAGAAGACTAACATATGATATCTTTGGTCCACATTTATAAGCCTCAGTTTGTCTACTTTTAAAATAGAAAATTACTCCTAGTTAGAATTACACTGTATGAATCTTCATAAAATTATACATTATTCAGAATATTGATAATGGAGTATTATTCAATTTTGGTATTCCCATAGATAACCAATAGTTAAATAGAAATATTCCTTACATATAAGTCAGAGTTTCTGTTTTTATGCCTGCTTCATGGTAATCAAGGAGTCAAAGTTATTCTCCCTTATAACTTAGACACACATTGTATTAAATCATAAGAAAATATCTTTTTTCATATTTCCTATTTAACTAAAGGAATCTAATTAACTGGGACCCCCTTCTGTGATGTGGTTACATAAAATGATGTGTAGATATTAGAGTAAATTGCTCTCCTCATGCCTTTTTTTCTTATTACCTCAGCACATTCCCTAACTAATCATTCTTTTATAAACATACAATTATTTTTGCATATTATGTATGTAATGCAGGAGCTAATTAACAGGGAGCAGTTTGATTTACCAATGAAATTCCCTCTCAGTGATTTTATTCTCAGCTACTATCCACACTCAAGAACAAAGTGGTTTAATTTCATGGTATCTCATCACTAAAGAATGAGTGTTAGGAGAGGGAACCCCACCTCTTCAAGACTCTGAATGCTTTGAGTCATTGTCATTTTTATGGCATTCTGTTTTCCTGCTCAGAATAATACATTCCATATGCTTGAGTCATTTATAGAATAATTATAGATACTTTCAGCAAAGTAGAAATAAAACAACAAAGATCTTTTACCGTACAAAGTTTACTTTTGGGTAAATAAACGTTTTTAGTTTAATGAATGAACCAAAAATTTTCAAAGTTAAATCATTATTAATCTTCTGGACACAAAAACACTAGACTTGAAACCCCAGCTTCAAAACCCATAGTAAATTAGACACCAGGGGAAAAAAGAGCCAACGGGAGAAATAAAGTTTTCTTCCAGAATGGTGCCACTTCTTTCTGTTTCAAAAGCTTCTTGGTATTTAGCACAGATTTTGCCTTCATACTCTAAAATCATTCCCCAAACATGTCTTGGGTGCAATAAATTATCATTAATTTTCAGATTATGTATGTAATAATAGTTATCACTGCTACCACTACTATTCTATAAATGAGGAAACAGGATAAGAAAATCAATTTTCAAAATTTCACCTGATTAATAAGTAGTAGAACAAGGATTAGAGTTCAGACGTCTGACTCAAAACACACACTTCTTCCTCTAGTGAACTGCTTCTCATGGAAGGGCTATTTTATGAAGAGTGTGACTAGGTCTTTTACAGCCTTCTAGTTTTGCTTATTGTCTCTCAATCTCAGTCTTAATATTATCTATAATGATCTGGAGCTCATTAGAGGCTATGAGTTATTAGTTGTATTAAATTGGTAACATTAGATGACATTTCACATGCAGAAATTTAGCCTTAAGCTTTTGGGTCATTTAACGTGGAAAAGAAAAAAGTACAGTATAGCAAAGGAGACAAGAAAAATGGGGTTAATCAAAGAAGAAAGCAAGTAAGGATGAAGTCTTGGAAGCAGAGAATAAAGAATATATTTATGGATGGAGAGTGAGCCAAAATTTAATGACTTAGAAACAGATGTTGAGCATCCTATTTGAGAGATTTGAGATGATCAGAAATTAAAAATGGGTGTTTTTGAAAGCGATGGAGTTAAAATTAAAGCACGTTAAGGAAAGAAGACATGAATTGAGATTGCTTGTATTGCAAAATCTCCTCAACATTGTTTGCTCTATGTGACAAAGGACAGAGAATCAACAGATACAGTGTGGTGTGTGTGCGTATGTGTGTGTGTGTGCAATTGTATGTGCATGTGTGTATGTGTCTGTGTGTGTGTGTCAGTGTGTGTCTGTGTGTGTGTGTGTGTGTTAAATTAGTGAACATAATAATGCATATGAAGACTGATAGGAATTATTAGGAACTTATTTCAACAGATAAAGAACAACTTCTGTTAAAACCTTCCTTAGGCAGCTGATGGAGAGCAATGCTCACTTCAAGGTAGGGAATTTGGCGGCAGAGGATCATCTTGAATGAACTATTAACTAAGTTTAACACTTTAGAGCAGAATAGAAGAAATACTTGTGTATATTTAAAAAAAATATATCCATTGAACGTATCCAGAAAAACACACTACACCGATAGCACAACTGCACGACTGTGCATTGCTAAGTCTGTTTGAGGGGTTTACTCACAAACGAAAACGACTCCAGTAAGTAATGGGTTTCATTCACCCCCGTTGTGATTGCTTAAATACGGACCTGGGCATTTGGAAATTGGGGTTTGCTGGTGATTGCCAAATGAAAAGGTAAGGAAGGAGACAGGGGTCATGCGATATACAAGATGATATGTGGTGACATGAATTAGTTGACAATGGGAGTGGGGTTGGCAAAGAGGGAGAAAGATAGAGACCAAAGCATGATAGGGTTAAGAGAGGAAAACGTGCAAGTGGCGAAGGTGCCGGACTGAGAGTGAAGCCCATGGAACCTGCACTCAAAAAGCAGCGCTGATAGGACAATCTGCTCCTTCAGTGTTAACAGGCTCGGTCCATAGGCACACACAAAGCATGGACCCGGCAAGCCTGGAATGTGATGGATGGAGAGAAGTGGAGAGACTCAACCAGAATTTACAACATAAAGCTTATTGCCAGATTTACCAGTCTGCGGGATTTGAAAGAATCAAGAGAACAACAACAACAACAACAACAACAAACCAACTCTGGGTTTCTGCCTGGATGGAGTAGCATTCACTAACATGCTGGATACTTGGGAGTGCTAAGTTAATGTTTCTGAGCTTATTTGAAATATGTTGAATCTTCAGTGACTTTGACACCTTCGAGAGATGTTAAGTAGAAAATATAATAAAAGGATACAGCATTTTTCCATATGTAGACACGGAACACAAGTGAATAAGAAATATATAAATAATCTGTCTTCCCTCTCTTCGACTGGACTCCTGGAGATCAGCCTGGTAGAGGGAAGAGGGACTCTATGAGCAAGGGGCATCAAGATTATGATGGGAAAACCTACAGAGACAACCAAACCAAGCTAGTGGGAACTCAAGAATTTTAGACCAACAGCTGTGGAGCCTCCATGGGACTGGACTAGGTCTTCTGCATAATAGAGACAGTTATGTAGCTTGATCTGCTTAAGGGGCCCCCTGGCAGTAGGATCAGGATCCATCCCTGGTGCATGAGCTAGCTTTCTGGAGCCCATTACCGATGATGGGACACCTTGCATAGCCTTGATGTAGGGGAAGGGGCTTGGACCTGCCTCACCTGAATGTACTAGGCTCTGCTCACTCCCCATGGGAGGCCTTACCTTTTCAGAGGAGGGAATGGGGGCTAGGTTGAAGAGGAAGGCTGCAGGGGGCTGGAAGAGGGAAGAGAGGGGGATCTGTGGTTGGTATGTAAAATAAATTTTAAAAATTCTTAATAAAAAGAAAACTTACAAATAAAAAGAACCAATTTTTTTCTATCTTCTGAGAGAAATTTGAGTGTTAAGGAAGAGACAGAGAAGTAGCTCCAGAAAGAACATCATCAGGAAAAAGACATCTAAAGATATTCAAATTTTAAACGTGCTTTTGAAAACAAAAAGTCTTGCAGTGTAAAATACAATGGATGTTGTGCATCATGAACATCTATGGGAAAAGCTGCAGGAATTAAGAGGCTAAGCAAATGTGAAAGCATTAGCTCTGGAGATGAAAAGATGCTCTTGTTCACTCTTTCTTCAGAAGAAAATAAATATAGGGGAGAGTGCAGGCAAGCACAGAGATTTGTAGACAAAGCCTTGGGATTTTCAGTTTAATGCTCCATATTCTGCCTGATGTTATAACTGCCACCATCTCACCAAAAAAGAATGAGGGTATTTTTGAGGGGGTGCATACATGCATGCGAAGGGATGGAGGGGTGATCTGGAAAATTAAATTCAAATATAAACTGTGCTTATTTTTGTATTTAAAACATTCTGATGTTAATTCACAAATTATCAATAATTTGAAATGTGTTCCTCTGCACGAACCCAACTTGAAGGTCATCTATTTTACTTTCTCAAGGAAAATAACAGCTTGCATGATCACTGACTCTGAACTCATTAAATTAGAAGGCTCTTAAATATATAATCAGGATCTAGCAGCACCCTGTATGTGTTCTGAGAAATTAGCAGATTTCAATACCTGTCATGTTAATTGCAAGATGCTGGTATATAACAATTATTCCAAATTGCACCGCCACCTGAAAATCAGCAATTGTATGATTGTGCAAGTGAATAATATTAGAACATTAGTAAATTGCAAAGGATTTTTCCTATTTTTTTAAAAAAAATCCTTACATATGATGAATTATAACAGAAATTCCCTAATAAATAAAACTTACTGGGCTTTTGAGTTGCTGGCATAATTAAATTGATAGTCTAACAATAGTGCTTGTTTGAGCAACTTTCCTATAGACTGCTCTTTTAAAATTGAAGCAAATGAAGGGGGGCTTCATTATCATGATGATTAAAGGCCCCTAATCATGTTCAGCCTTGTGTTTTGAAGTAGTAATTCTACTCTTTGGTGTAAGTGAAAATTATAGGAGTAATGCATGCTCAGTCCATTAAGTGGGTATGCCAGTATCCACTTAGGATATAAATCCTTGCACACTTTAACATCTACTGAAATGCATGTATAGTGGTATGTTTTGATAGTTTACAGATTTAGGCATATACTTCACACATTTGGCTTCTTTACTTTACTCACATAATTGTACATTATTGTTAAACTTCCAGATCAATAGTGATCACCCCTTGCATTGTGGGAGAGCATTCTTTAGTATCACTGAGCCACCCATCCACAACGGAAGGATAGCTGCTCTTATTTTTATCCAACCAAAATGATAAAATAAGTAATATACGCATGGCAACATATACATACACACACACATGAAAATATGTAAGATATAGTTTGCTATATAAGATCCATGGCATCATCCTATTTTATTATTTAAATTAGTAATCAGTGAAAAAAATCAGATAGAAAGAAAAAAAATGCAGAAATGACATTGGCTTCAAACATTCTCACTGTAAATTCTCTGCTTTTTTTTTTTTTTTTTTTTTGGTTTTTCGAGACAGAGTTTCTCTGTGTAGCTTTGCACCTTTCCTGGAACTCACTTGGTAGCCCAGGCTGGCCTGGAACTCACAGAGATCCTCCTGGCTCTGCCTCCCGAGTGCTGGGATTAAAGGCATGCGCCACCGCCACCACCCGGCCCAATTCTCTGCTTTTTTAATAGACCATTTTCTTTGCCTCTCATTAAAAAAACAGCTACAAATTTTTTTTTTTTTAACAGAAGCTGTGGGGGGGTGGTGGCGCACGCCTTTAATCCCAGCACTTCAGAGTAGAGGCAGGCAGCTCTCTGTGAGTTTGAGGCCAGCCTGTTCTACAGAGCAAGTTCCAGGACAGGCTCCAAAAAAGCTCCACAGAGAAACCCTGTCTCAAAAAGCAAAACAAAACAAACAAAATTTTACAAAAAATCCTGCAAAGACTTCATTATGCAGACATTTATTTTAAAACAGTGATAATTTTGTGTGTGGTGTTCAACGTGATAAAGAGAAGCGTTGATGGAAACAAGAGCTTTGATTTGCCCTCTTCTCAAATCAAATTTTGTTGATCTATTATTTGGTTTTAGATATCCTGGATAGAGAAATGTACTTACAAGGATTATTACCATTTTTATTTCAACAGTTTCTAATTGCAGAATCTAATAGAAACAGCAATTTCTATTGCTCCTATGGCATTTTGAAATAATAAGAAAAACAAAACTTATCTATAGATAATAAAATAAAACCTGATCCTTTTTTATAAAACATAGATTTCTTGGGAGAGCAACCTCTCTCTGTCTTTGTCTCTCTCCTTTCTCTATGTGTGTGTCTTTCTGTCTCTCTGTCTCTCTCTGTTTCCATCTCTCTGTATGTATCTCTTGCTGTCTGTCTAATTGTCTCTCTCCTTCTGTTCATCCCTGCCTCTCTCCCTCTTTCCCACTTTAGACCTCTTCTCTCCTTGTAAATTATGGCACTGTCATTCAATAACATTACTTGATAGTAAACAAAACCCCATAAATTTTTCAAGATATGCCCATGGCATATTTTGGTAATCTGACATTTATACCTGTGTTCTTTAGATTTGCTTGTTTGGGGCTATTTTCAACAATTTATGTATGAATACACTTAGTGATCTTAAAATGTACTCCAGAAGAATTTTTAGTGTTCCTTAGTAACTTAGTACAGAGAGTGAAGTTAGAACCCATCCATTCCTCTCTCTCACTCTCTTTCCCATTTTCTTTAAAAGACTAAAGTTCTGCATAGTCTCAAATGGCATGATAAGTACAGATGAACGACTAGCCCAGATAATGTTCCAGATGGAAGCATAAAGTCATACAATCTTTTTAAAAATCAGAAAGCAGCGAAGACGGCATGGAGATGTATATCACTTACAAAATTTAAAAGGAAATACTAACTTTCCTCCATATTATATTTAGACTATTTCCTTAATGATCATTTACTAAACAAAGATTTTAAACATCCTCTTCTGGATGCCCATAAGCCATCCATACATTTATGCAGAGCTGAATGTTAATGGAACACATAATTTCAATAATAGAAAAATAATAGAGAAAGAACAGATTGAAAAATTAATATTCTAGCTGGGAAGAGGATGTTTCATGTAGATGTTGAGTTTTCTTTCATAATAATGATTTCTTTTGCATGTAAATGAAATGGTTTCAGGCAAAGTGTAAAGTTGTCTTGATATTATATTATTTCAATGCTGTTTGAATTAGTTTAGGTTAGAATTTTTTTTTCCTTTTACATTATCTGGAGGCTGTGAGTCTGCATTCAGAGCATCTGGGGTATAACAACATCTTCTAGGCATTCATTTTTTTGAAAAAAATAGTTCCCCTTAATTAGAAATGTGTTCTAATTAGTGGGTGGATGTTTATATAAGTTTAAGAGTGGGTTATATTACTCAACGTTATCATTAAATGCCTTAAGACGTGTTTTGTGAAGCCAGTCATAATAAACCTCCCCTAAAAATATAAAGAGTAATCTATTCTTATAGAGAAAACATTATTCAAAGTGAGGTACAATGACCAAAAGCTTTTGTGAAAGAGTGTTTATTTGTCTTTGCTCCAAGTCCTCTGTGGGAAGTTTTATTAATAGATGAGACAGAGACTTCCACACCCTCTCATTTCCCCTGGAGTTACTTCCAATCTACTATGGGCCCACAAAATAGAAAGAATTGGATATTCGTATTTTGCCAAGTTGAATACTTTACGAATAGCTCTGCTTTCTCATCTTCTCTTTCTTGAAAGCCTAGAGTACATTTTCTTGAGTTGTGGATGGTAAGGAAACATTTTACTATTTTTTTTAATGTTATCATCATTTAAAGTGGCTAGTGACCTGATGGGGTCTACATTTCAGAATGGCACACAGCTGTGCTAACTTCTGTTTAGTGTTAGTTATAAAAGTGTAAGGATTTGGTGCTCTTTCATCTCCTTTCCATAAGTGTTGAGTAAAGGAAGATACAGATAATTCCTAGCTCAATGACCAAGAGAGTCTGAAAATAAAATAAAATAAAATGCACATAGGCTTTTGTGCATTAGCTAGAAAGAGAAGGACCTTGATTTCATGTTTTGCTTTCAATGGCCCAAACCTCTTAGTGTGACAGGTGTAATATTTTCAACGCAGTAAAAGGAGAGAAAAATTAAAAATCTGTACATAATTCCTGTTTTATTTAAGATCTTATTAGTCTACACTAAGCTTCAGTTTGTATCTTTGCATTACTCTCTCACAGAGAAGCCCAGACACAGGTAGCTGTAGCCAGGGTTCTGTGTTCTGTAGAACCAGAAATATGACCTCTAATACTTTCTTGATCTTTCTGTGTGTAGGTAGGATGGCCAGTCTAGTCTATGTTCAGCATCCAAGACAGAAGTGAATGTTCCATTAGCCCTCCCTCGTTTCTCCTGAATGCCTAACATTTGCTTTTATTTCAGTGGCTGGTAATTTGTTGTACATATTCACATGAAAATGTCGTGACATAGGAACGTATCTGTTTCACATAGAAGGTGCTAGTCAACAGATGACTAAGAAAACTATTGGATCAATAACTACATTGGCACTATATGGTTGGGTAGGAGGGGGGAATACACCGCATTACAAGCAAAGAAAATAATCTGGTAAACAATTTCAGAACTTCTTGAAGAATATACTTTAATTACCAGTAAATCAGAAATAAGAAAATATTGAAAAATGTATCAACCTCAATTTAGAAAAGCAGTCCATTAAAATATTCTACTCTTTTTCTTGTATTAGAGATATGCTATTTATAATTGGTTAAAATAAAAAAAATATATAGGAAGTTCTCAAAATCTTGCAGGGTCTATGAGTATTTGTGAATTAATATGAATAAAAAGTTGCTAAATATTTATCAAAGAATTAATTCAGTTGTTTATTAATGTAATGATTACCTATTTAGGACTTACATTCTTATTTTTTATTTTATGTGTATGAACGTTTGCCTGTGTGAATGTCTGTGTACCACAAACATGTCTGGTTCCTGTGGAGGCTGGAACAGGGCATCAAATGCCCTGGAACGGAGTTACAGGTGGCTGTGAGCTGATGTGGAATGGTGATATCGGGCACCAAATTTCAAGTCCTTCACAAGAGCACCAAATGCCCTTATTCTCTGAGCTATCTATCTAGTTCCTAATTTAGTGGTTTTTTTAAATTGAACAAACAAACCATCCTTAAGGGAAATATAAAGGTGTCTATGACACAATTACAGCACTTATGATGAATTTACAAAAAACAGAAAATTTTCTTTTGAGCTAGGAATCTGGATACTTATCATTGTAGGGGAAACAAATCCTATCTAGGGAGTGCCAGTAGACAAGAAAAGAAATGTAATGATTAATGATTAAGCCCTGGGACCTTTCTACACTGGAGAGCAAACAATTAAAAGGGAAATTTCAAAATGTGTGGAAATGGCTAAGGAAATAGAGGACAATTGAAAGTAGGGATGTGGTGGAACTCAAGGCTGTTTTGAGGAGGTGACCGCATACATGAAAAGCTGCTCCCAGACTGAAAGGACTTGCTTAAAGGAGGGGCTGCTCGATTTGACAGGGGAGATGCACCCGCAGCCTCTATCAGAGCAGAGCTGTTGGAACTATTGCCTAAAATTGTGATTCTAATTGGCTCAAGGATCAACAGGATAGAAGTAAAGTGAACACATTAAGTCATATTAATTCAAAGAAAATGTAGAGTTCAGTTACCTATTTTCGCAATTGTTCCAAATACTTCAGTTATACCAAGGGAAAGAATTGAATTTTTAGAAATACAATATCAGGTAAACTATACCCTTGATTCATTTAACAATAATTTCTGTCAACCGTCTTAAGGTGATGTTACTAAGAAGGATAGAGGTTCCTCATAAAAAAGAAAAATGATGGTCTCTACCCTCATGAAACTTAAAAATAATATGGAAATAGAAAATTAAATAATGAATTATAAATATTTAAAGACAAGTTTGATCTTGGAGTATGTAAAATATAGTAGATGCTAAGGAGGACACTCTTGTAACTGTGATGGCAAAAAATGTATTGGGTCCTAGAGCTGGCAATTAACTGGAAGTCAATCATTGATGTGTGCCCATTTATATCAGGTACCTGAGATTATTCCTATAGCAATTGCTAAATTATTATAAAAATTGGAGTGATCTCTTTTTCAGAATTTCAATATTGTACTTTCTCAGTTATTATTAATACTAAACTAAATTCACCCAAACATGGATGGCCTTACTATCTCAAAAACTGCAAGGGTATCCTTATGGGAACAGCAGAACATCGACATGTGGATTGATTATCTTTAACTCTCTTTAGGAGAGGAAATGACTAATGTAATTAACATAAGGTTAGGTCTTCGTAGCTGGAGTTTTCCTGGTCCCACCAGGCTCACAGCCACTCAGACCCAAATAAACACACAGATGCTTATATTAATTAAAACTGTTGGCCTAATGGCTCAGGCTTCTTGCTAGCTAGATCTTACACTTAAATTAACCCATAATTCTTATTTATGTTTAGCCACGTGGCTTGGTACCTTTTCCCAGTTCTGCTTTCACATCTTGAGTCTCATGGCAGCAGGCAGCTGGCAATGTCTCCTGACTCAGCCTTCAATTTCCCAGAATTCTTCTCTCTCTGTGTCCTGCCTATACTTCCTGCCTGGCTTCTGGCCAATCAGCACTTTATTTATTAACCAATCAAAGCATGACATTCACAGCATAGAGAGCAATTGCTATCCACAGCACTTCCCTTTCCTTTTTTTTCAAAAAGGAAGGTTTTAACTTTAGCATAGTAAAATTACATATAAAAAAACAATTATCAAGCAAGAATTACAGTTACAATATCTAGTCTATTTATAATATCTAGGCCATTTATATTTGGCAAAATTAAAGAAGATATCCTATCTATCCTATATTTTTAAGTCTAACACATGAACATATATTTTCTCAGTTTGAGAAAGAAAAACATACCCACATAGATAGATATAAATATTACCTATATGAAAAAAGAAGTAAGTACCGTGAAACTATGAGAGATTTTTCTCAGAAACTGAATTTTAGAAAGGTAGGAACATGTTCTATTACATATAGGCTCAATAGGAAAGTCATTGCAAAAACATTTTTTGTGACACTACTACTGAATGAAATATGACATCTACATATTGAAAAATGAAAATTACTTCAACAGTGTAAAGACAAGTTGAAAAACATTCAAACTTGCATAGAAAGAGGGAAATTATGCTTTTGCTTAAGTACTACTTCGTATTTTAAATGTAGTCAAGAAATCTTGATCAGCGATCAAAGGACAGAGACATGCTATAAAACCTACATCAAATCAAGTACAAACTGTCGCTGTCAACTGAAGTCAGCCTTGTGCAGTCTGACCCAGATCATTTTCATTTGCTTAAAAAGAAAAAAAAAGTGTCATTTTTATAGAGCAGGTAGAATTCTAGGTCAGAATAAGCATAATTTGAGAGAGAGGAAAAAATGCTATCTTAACGTAGCTCTCCTTGCCCTAGGCAGTAACCCTTAAAGTGTCTCTAGGGGATATCAATGTTTCCTTTTAGTGTTTCAAGGTCTCTTGTTTCAAATGTGAACTGTTGTGGTAATGATTGAACGAAGTGGTGATACAATAGGCACTGTGTAGTATTACTCACTCTCCTCATTTTGCTGTGACCGGTTACCTCAAAAGGGACTCTTAAGCAAGGAAGGATTTATTTCAGCTCATAGCTTGAAAGTATTGGTCAGATGATGGGAAAGGCCTTGTAAAGAGAATGTCTCCATGGACCAAAGAGCAGAGAAAGGAAGATACAGTGTTCTTCTGGCTTCCTTTTTCCTTTTAATTTAGTCTAGGACCCTTGCCACAGGATGGTGTGGCCCACATTTCAAGAAGATCTTCCTCCTTCAATTAATCCTTTTTTGGAAATACCTTGTAGACACTCATAAAGGTATACCTCACTAATATCCGAGGTGTTTTCTAATCCAATTAATTTGGTAATTAGAATTAACAATAACACTGAATGTGTTTATCTTTCTTTAAAAAGTACTCTTTTCTTAAGTTTAAAAAAATCAATCCTGAAAAAATTAAAATGAAGATACAAAAATAATGCTATGTACAAATTTTATATCTGAGAACATAACATTAGTCTAATCAGGTGCCTTAGGCAGGCAAGGTGAAACAAATGAAACACATCTTTATATAATTAAACACATGCAGCATAAACAAATGTAACACAGGTTTACATCTTAACAAAGGCAGCAGAAACACATATAACACACCTTTACATAACTAAAATAATATTCCACAGCATAAACAACTGTAACACATCTTTGCCTAGTTAAAATAATATTTCACAACATTTCTAGCTTAGGGTTTAAAATGGAAAATCTATAATATATCAAAATTCTTTCCTTTTAAAGGTTGTACTTAAGACCAAATTAACATTTGGCTTCTTCTCATGGAAGCAAATTATTTCTACACCAGGAAGACAGTCTTTTGCAGTCTCATTTCATTTGAGTATTTGTGATTGAACAATTGTTAATGAACTGTGTGCCTTATAGCACACAGGAGAATCAACTGGCTATTAAATCCAGTGTTCTTCTTATTTGAATAGAATTTTTACCATATTTAAACTGCTTAGCTAAATAACAAACTGTTGAAACTGTTCTATTTTCCAAAGTTATACTCTTTGACTCAGTTGGCAATTTTTAATACATTCTTAGAATTTTGTTTTAATGAGGCCAACAAGCAGGTTTTTTTTTTTAAAAAACATTTACGTATAACGAGGTCAACTTAGGAAACAAAACTATACCCATGATGATAATATTGCAAACTCCTTTTCATGTCATTGTCTGTATTATTGTAATTATTATGAGGTTTTCATAAAGGACCCACAATGAGACCCAATGCTAACTGATTACATTTCTGAATTATTAAGATATATCTACTTAATTTCCGTATTTATTTATGTACTAGAAACAATAATTGTCATAACCTGGTAGAGGAGCTGGAAATATGGCTTTGTAGTTGGAGTCTTCTCTAGTCATGCCTGGCCCACGGTCAGGACAAATCTCTCTCACCCGCCAGTCCCGCAGCCGCTCAGACCCAACTGAATAAACACAGAGACTTATATTGCTTACAAACTGTATGGCTGTGGGAGGCTTCTTGATATCTAGTTCTTCTATCTTAAATTAACCCATTTCTATAAATCTATACTTTTCCACATGGCTTGTGGCTTACCAGTATCTTACATGTTGGTACTCATGGCAGCGGCTGGCAGCGGCTCCTGACTCAGCCTTCCTGTTCCCAGAATTCTCTTCTCTACTTGTCCCGCCTATACTTCCTGCCTGGCTACTGGCCAATTAGCATTTTATTTATACAGAGTGATATACATAGCATGGCTTGGTGGCTAAGAGTACACACTGCTCTTCCAGTGGACCTTAGTTGATTCTCAGAAACCATATCAGGCAGTGCAGAACCACCTGTCAATTTTTCGCCAGGGCATTTGGCACACTTTTCTGATCTCCATGGGCACTGAAAACATGTTCACATCCCATAGATACACACATACATATATATAGCTAAAACTAAAATTAATATCTCTAAAATACCTTGTAGAAATAATACTGGTACTCTGGCCTCAGCGCTATGTGTGTATGTGTGTGTGTGTGTGTGTGTGTGTGTGTGTGTGTGTGTATATATGTATGATCACACAATACATGTATAGTGGCATATATATGTATATATATGCACACACATGCATGTTTTTATGTATCATGTACTGTGTGCAGAGAGGGACTTTGGAGAGTGGAAGGTGTGGGCATGTATATTTTGACTTGTGTAACTTGAAGCTGCTGACTACAATGGAGAAGGATATTCTAAGATCCTTGATCTTAGGTATTTGATCTTAGATATAATTGATTTTATTTTGACATTAAATACACAGCATTCATCAGATCTTGTGCATGTATAAATAGACAAGGTAGTTCCCAACTGAATATTTTTATCAATTATGGAAGTGCTTGTATATTTAATCTAATGTGTTTTATAGTAACATTAAAGACAACTAGTTTGAGACAGATAACCTAACTGGAACTTGGATTGGCCCAACTTTAAACCCACTTTCTTCCATGATCATGATAAGAAAAAGGAAAAAAATCCCATAGAAATGAAAAGCTTAACACCATACAGTAATTACACTATTGTGTTATATTTGAGACTTTGAAAGTGTGAAACAAAATGTTCCCATATAAGAAGTACACCTTGTGGAGTTTATCAGGCTATCCTGTGTTTTTTATCTCTTTAAACATGTTCTGGGCCCCATCATTTCTCTTTTAATCTTTAATGACTATAAATAAACAGGAAAGCAGTTCCAGTCTGATAAAAACACATTCTGAAGACTTGTTTTCCAATTAATTAGTTTAACTTCTAAATTATTTAGTTAGGCTTCTAAAAGTAGAACTCCCTGCCACCAATTGCAAACTACAGCATCAGTGAATATTATAAGACTGTGGATTATTTGTTTTATCCTAACTTGGAGTATGATTTATTCAAAAATGAAGAAAAATATACCTATTTTATAAATTTTATTAACTTTTTATTTGGGAGTAAGCTTGTTTTACTCTTAAAAATATCTCATGGATATAATCATGATTTGCCCTGATAGTTTTACCAATTAGAAAAAAAAATACAACCACTTTTCATTTTTGAAGGATAATCATTTATTAATATTAAATAGAAGCTTAACAAAATATAAATACTTGCATTTTAGTCATAAGTTATACTGACATCACTATATATTTTTATGATTTAATGCCTTTAAAGAAATAGATAAATGAAAAAAATCATATGGATATTTATAAGGAGAGAGTTTAATATATCTTCTTACATCTTATACAATAAGAGAAATACTATGATTCAAATATAGAACTGGACAATAATGTATATTTTAATAGGAGTAGCTTAGTTTTCAGACTGCCTCTTATCAGGTAATTGCATTTAAAATGATAAATACTCTTCATTATTTCTGTACTTTTAAATAAAATTATTAAATCAAACTATGGGCTTTTAAGTAAATTAACAAAATTCGTCTGTGGTTCAGAATTCTCATGTTTTTAGAGTGAACATGAATTTCATTGTACAATTTCCAAATCACAGCATAAGTGAAGCTATCAATTAATTGTTTCCTTTTACTCCAAGTTTGTTCTTGGCACCTGCATTACTATTTTATACACTTGAGAGTGCCAGACAGTTTCTAATGGGCACCCAAAAAATAGACCAACCATCAAAACTACTGTTATGGATAGGGAATTGTAAAATAATTGCAGCTCTCTAACTTTTTGACCCTTTTGATCTCAATAGTCTTATGTGAGCTACTTAGAGATTCATCGAACACTCAGGAAGAAATTTCTCAGAGTCAGCTTGGTTTGCAATAGTAATAGATCTGGGAGAAATATACAGTAATTTAAATATGTGATTCAGCCAGTCCCATCCTGTTTTGAAGGGATCTCAAAAAGAGTGAAGATTAGTCATAGATGGTGGTGCATGGCTGTGATCTCAGCACTCAGGAAGCTAAGGCAGGGGAATCATCAGTCCCACACCAGTTCCTAGGCTACATAGTGAGATCTTGTCTTAAAAACAAAAACAATATTATTAAGCCATAACTCATGGTTAAACTAATGCCCCTATTGCTCTTGTACAAATCACGAGGAGTCATCAAGATTGACAGTGGTGAAGCATGTATAAATAGGATCGTGTTTAATGTTTGATATTTTTCTCTGGAGACAGCCCCTGTGCAATGCCAACCCCACATCTCTGTGTTATTTTTAGTGTAGAAAAAGCGGTTCTTCATTTCTCAGGGTTTTTGTTGTTGTTGTTTCTGTACCGTTCTTGCCAGATGGCGAGAGAAGAAAACAGCGAAGAGACACATATCAAGGAAAATAACTGTTGTGTGAAAATATTAAAAGTAAACATCACGTAGAAAAACAGAAAATACATCCGAGTCTGAATGTTTCATTTGAACTAGCACGGCTTTATAGTTACTCTCTACCAAAATAAGATGAGAAGAAAGAGGACTGTTTTTATTCTATGCAAAGATATTATCCTTAAAATACAGTCAACACACAAAACATGGTTTCCACATTTTTAAAATGAAAAATGACAAAGTAAAAGTTTTTATAATGAGTGGCTTTTCACCAGTATGTGAAGCAGTTAGTAGAAAAATATGCTTTGGTTTGAAATTCCAAAGTACTTCCTAAAATATATATTTAACTGACATGTTAAAAATTTGTCACTAAACACACCAAAACACATCACAATGATAAGTTTGTATCTCTGCTCTAGTTTAATTTTCTCAGCAGAGACTTTTATATCTTTAGAAAAATCCCATTTAGGAAAATCTAGTTGAATTATAGCTTTATAGCTACATTTCA
This sequence comes from Peromyscus melanophrys, assembly GCA_902168415.1. Taxonomy (NCBI): domain Eukaryota; kingdom Metazoa; phylum Chordata; class Mammalia; order Rodentia; family Cricetidae; genus Peromyscus; species Peromyscus melanophrys. The sequence continues at coordinate 42,641 of CABHPR010094425.1, forward strand.
GTATGGTTTGAGCTGTCTGGAAGAAACCTTTAGAGTGGACAGGTTTTTAAGATTCTCTGCAGTTTCATATGACAGTACAGCAGTCATAATCTTCAAAACACATGATTTCATTTGTGGAAGTAGTTACACAGCTCTTTTTCATGAGTGCTTTAGAATTTCAAGGTCTGATTTATGATCATCTACTATCATTATTTCTTGTCTATCTTTGAGCAAAAGTATATTTTGCAAGTATACAAAATTCTTTTAGGGAATGTAGCTATATAGAAGGCATGAATATGTTATATAAAATGATTTTTATAGAAGACAAGAACATGAAGGAAATCATTCTTTGCTGTCTCTAATGGCTTCATAGTCAAATATTTATCAGGCAATATCTTGTTTCAGTCTGGGTTATTTGCTATACCATATGAAATTAATGCACTTTAAAACTATGACCACCTAAAGTTCATAGATAATGGTTTACATAAGAAATGGATTTTTCCAAAGAAAAAAAAAATTTAGGAAAAAGTCTGAAATAATCAACTTCAAAGCTCTGTTGTTGCTAAAATACAGTGGAAAAACACTTAGAGAGTGAAACTCTTTCTAATCTCTTCTTGATTTCATTTATACTTTTTAAGAAATATTTATTTCATAGAAAATTTATAAGCATGGAGCATTTAGACATATTTTGAATTATAACATATATACTCTTGTAAGCATCACTCCAACATCTGACCCAGTGTTTTCTCTGACCAACATTTTCCTTACCAAGTTTTAAAGCACTTTTGATAATAACTCATTACTCATACCCTTGTATTCTGGAGATGTGATGGTTTGTATCTCTCCCAAATACACATTTTCACTTTAGATAATAGATTCTCAAACAGAGGTGATGTCGATAGATCCTTGGCAACATCTATGGATATTGTTGCAGACAGAGACAGGAGATTCTGCTGCTATCAGAGACCAGGGATGCTACTGAATATTGAAAATGTAGTAACCTCTACAACACATTTGTAAAAGCCCAAAAGGTCAAAGTGCCACTGCTAAGTTAGTCTTCTTGAGATAAAATTATACTCCACAGTAGTTTATGAAAATATACTTTTCACTTACTTGTGAAAATTATTAAAAGTAATTTTAAATATTCCCACTCCATTGTTTTAGTGTGTGTCCCTCATTCCTTATTCAGCTTTCCAATTTGTTTTCACCAAATGGCATGCTACAGCTGTTCTTCTCCAACGATTAATTGTATGTGCATGGTTTATTATTAAAACAAAACAAAA
>CABHPR010094427.1:0-14076 GCA_902168415.1 Peromyscus melanophrys
CCAGTCATTCTCCTCCTTCCAACTAATCATTCCTGAAAATAAAAACAAGACAGACAGACAGACAGATCTCTTCCTTTACCAGCAGTCCATTCAGCACCCGTTCTCAGATCATGGAAGAAACACACAGGCTGCTGAGCTCAGGCACCCCTGAGCCTCTGGAACTGGCACATTCTTCAAAAGGCAAATATAATTTTTTTTCATTCTAAATAAGTTTCTGTCAAACAACTATTCTTGCACGGCCCTTCTTTTGCTTTTGAAATGTATTTATTTATTTAGTGAGAATTTCACACGAGTACTGAATTTATACCATTTCCACCCTTCACAACCCTTAATTCTAAGATGCATTAAAATTGCTCACTCTTTTTAACAGACAATCTGGCAGTTCAAATTGCCCAGGTCTCAATTAGTTTAATTACAATTGGCTACTCACTGTTAATAGCATATCTGGCCAGACTACATCTTGAGTGCCTAAGTAACAATTTCTTCTTGATTTTGGCTGTGTTTGCCTTAGCGACCATCCCTGGAAAGCATCCCATTTATTAGTGTTTCCCTTGCTGTCTCAGCATTTCTGGTTAATGCACTGCACAGCAAATCATTTGGAGGAACAACCTGAATGAAGCTCCGCACTGTGGACTCTGTAAAAATGCTCAAATCGTGAGCCAGGATTTTGCAAATGGAAGACAAAAGCATGAAACTAAAAGGATAAGAAAGTATCCGAGACTGTTCCTTAAAACAAAAATTGCAAAGAATCTACACGGACTAGTGCCTAAGACTGCTTATGAAAACAAATATTAATTTCACATCGACAATCTCAAAAGGGAGTCCCTCTTGTCCTTTTTAGAACTCGTATATCTTCATCTTCCTCCATAAAGCCATGTCACAATTTAACAACAGTCTTTTTTACCATAAAAGGCATTATATCCTTTTACCAAATAAAGCATCGTCTACCCACTACAGATCATCCCAAACACAGAGGAACAACAAGTTGATGCCAAAAGTTTCCAGCCACAGCCTCTCTGCCCTGGAAAAACCTGCAGACTCCACTGGAGGGAAGCAGGCTCTCCCACAGCAGCCCAGTCCCTCGTGAGCTCGCTGCTACAGCAGATGCTATTCTGCACTTTGTACAAGACGTGTTCGTCTGTGTGATGAGACATTACTCCTCTCCGCCTTCTCTGGGGGAAGTACAAAGGGCTTTCCCCGGAATATGATAAATGAGGACACTGCACACCAAAAAAGGAGATTAGCTTTTCTTGAACGGCAAAACAGCATTCCTCGTCTAACTTTAAAAATGGCATAATAGATTCCTGTCCCTCACAATAGTCAATGAAAGAGATATTCCGTTAACAGGGAAATCATCGTATATATGGATCAGTGACAGAAATGCCACAGAGCACTTAAAAACGAACGAACTAGGGGCTGGAGAGATGGCTCAGCAGTTAACAGCACTAGGTGATCTTCCAGAGGACCGGGGTTTGATTCCCAGCACTACATCTTGGCTCACAACCATCTGTTCCAGGAGACCAGATGCTTTCTTCGAGCCTCCAAGGGTACCAGACATACACATGGCACACAGACAAGCATGAAGGCAAAATACTCACACACATAAAATAAATAATTAAAATGAGTGAACCAGACAACGTATTAACTAAACATATTTTTATCTTGTATTACTTTTGTTTATTTGGGGGGCTGTGCAGGTAGAGGTCAGAGGACAACCTGAAGGGATTGGTTCTCTCCCTCCTCCACGTGGGTCCTGTGGATTGAACTCACATGATCAGGATTGGTGACGGGCGCCCTTACCCACCGAGTCATCATGCTGACCCTCAGCTAAATGTTTTTAACGTGTTATACAAAGAGAATAAGCTGGAGAAAGATACACAGCGTAGAACCTCCTAAATATGGTTTTATGTAATTATTTCTAAATAGTTTTAAAGCACATTTGTAAGACTATGCTAAGTTTCAGGACGTGCACATATACAGCAAAAGGTTAACCATGCACTGGATGGGAAACACCATCCAGAGAATGTTACTTCTGGGAAAGAGACAGGAAACAAGACTGAGGGGGGTTCTTAGGGGATCGACTGAGCACGATGCAATTCCTTTATGATGGGCACCTCTAGAAAATTCCCTCTCGTGACAGGTCTTTTCAAGTGAGCTCTTTGGTAGCTAGCCTGTCTTTCTTCCTTCTTTCTCCTGTGATTTTCTGGTGCTGGCTGCAATGTGACCTTTTGACCTATAACTCAGGGCATCACTGCATCTAATCTTACCAAAATACTCATTTTAGGCAAAAAAAAAAAAAAAAAAAAAGACAGAAAGAAAGAAAAAAGAGAAAACAATTATAGTTCCCTTTCATTCTCCTCCTTTGCTACTACAAGCTCTAGTCATCATTAAAAAGAAAGCCATTACATATTTCAAGCTCACCCAACTTTGTGGTATTTGGCCATGCTGAGAATTATAATTCATTCTGAATCAAAGACCAATGCAGAATGAGATATTAAAATTAAAGAAAGCACTGTTCAACTCTCCATTAAATAAATCAATATTCCAAAATTCTGTAATGTGTTACACTAACATTCCACCTTACCACCTCAGCTGCACTTAGAAAACATCTTGTTTTAAGACTTAGGTCAGAGTACAGACCTGAAAACTTATTTAAGATTTTACTGTCTTTGGGATTTAAAGATAAAATAAAAGCATTAGGCATGTGAATATACACCCTTGGATTTAAAAAAAAAAATCAGCAGTCACTTCTGACCAGAAAATTCTCTGTACATAAAAGTTCCCTTCCATCACCAGCACTTATAAATCAATGAAAGGGGAGCAGGAGAAAATGACCAACCAAGACAGGCCACCATGATCTATTGGTTTTTTCTGTGAAAAAGAAGAAGAGGAGGAGGAAAAGGAGGAGAAGAAGAGGAAGAGGAAGAGGGGGAAGAAGGAGGAGAAGGAGGAGGAGGAGGAGGAAAAGAAGAAGAAGAAGAAGAAGAAGAAGATAGTGAGAATTCTTTGGTAGCTTTAATACCCTCCTTGGGTTTCTACTGTTCCCACCATATTCAACCTATCCGTAAATACACTCCTTTAAAGTATCCTGCTATTGGAATTCTGTTTTAAATAAAAAATGAGTTTTATCACAGTTGGCCGCTTGCCACATCCCACATTCCTGGCAATGTGGCTATGGTGGGAGCAGAATGGAGATTCCGAAGGTTAACTCCCAAACACACACCTGCAAAACTCTGCCACCTTTGGAATGTACATAGCGAAGGAACGTGGAGCTGGCAGTGACTCTTCAAACAGTTCCCTCCTGTCTTCTGCAGAACCCAGCGCTGCCCAGCTCCCACCAGCACAGGCCAGGCAGCGACTTCTGTGTTACTCTCTCCTTTTTTACGTCATCCTGGGGATAGAACTCAAAGTCTCACACAGGCTAAGCAAACACTCTATCACTCAGCCCTACTTACCAATTGTTTGTTTCTTTTCAGACAGGGTTTCTCTGTGTAGCCTTGGCTGTCCTGAAACTTGCTATGTAGACCAGGCTGGCCTCGAACTCACCCTCTGGAGTGCTGGGATTAGAGGCATTCATCACCACCGCCCGGTTGTACCAATTTTTAAAATTGCTCTTAACCTAGCAGGTCTAGACCCTCTTCTTGCTGCAACTGCTGCGCAGCCTTTATACAGCCCTGCCTGATTCAGCATAATGCAAACTCCTTTAGATTATTCGCTGTTGCAGGAATCAGAAGTCATTCCATCACTGGAATGTCCTGGCAGAGAGCAAGAATATCTACAGCCGCGCTTCCCCTGGAGCTAAAGGATTTAGACAGAGGTCTCTGGGATTGTTCAACTCACTGACTCACCCATCCAAAGGTGATCGACTATCTAGGCTCTCGACACTGTACTCTGGCTCTGTTCATGGAACTGGAAGATGTCATGGGCATCTAGTTGCCCACCAATGCTATGACTGCTATCAATACCTGACTATCAAGACAACTACCCACTTCCTCAGGTCTTCCCGCTACACTCTCCACTAATGTAACTACAAAGGCAAATAGAAACATTTTGTTTCAGGCTAGCACGTCACAATTGAGAATTAATTTACTAGTACAACACTACCACTACACTCCAACTTTGACTGCCTGTGCCTTCTCCCAACGCTCCCACCCTTGGCTCCCCAACACATCTGCACCTCTTCTGCCATTCTCTCAACAGTTTGGATTAAAAAGAAGAGGAGGAGGAGGCGGTGGCCAATGGCAACCACAAAGGAGAAAGATGAAACTACATCGACAGCCCTAAGTGACTCTTTAAGGGGGAGGAATACAGGTAAATCGTTGACCAGGATAACAGAAGAAATTATGGAAACCGTCCTGATGAGGAACTAGAGGGCTGTTTGTCCTACTTCAAGCTCCTGACCTCATTATAAGAATGAAACCTGGATGTTCAACTTTAACAAAGTCACACGGTGAAACAAAGGTTACTTGTAAGAGTTATAAAAATAAAATACGAGTCAAGAGAGGCGGCTCAGCAAGCGCTTGGGAGTGAGTGCTGCATACTGATCTTGCAGAGGACCAGTGGGGTCCCAGCACCCGCTTCAGAGGGCTCACAACCACCTGTAATTCCAGCTCCGGGGGTCTGACGCCGTCTTCTGGCCTCCATGGGCACCCATACACAGGGTGGCATACACTCACATAGACGTACACATATATAAAAATAATAGAATCTTTTAAAAATATGCAACTGATACAGTGGCACCTTAATCCCAGCATGCATGTCACACACACACACACACACAAACAAACACACACACGCGCACACACACACACGCACACACAAACACACACACGCACACACAAACACACACACGCACACACAAACACACACACACGCACACGCACACACACGCACACACACACACAAATACACACAAATAATAAGCAAAATAAGCTCTTAGGGTTCACTTGATTAAGCATTCTTTCTTAACTGACAAAAAAGACCAAAGAGGTTAAATGTCTTGTCCAAGATCAAACGCAAGTTCATGGAAAAGAGAATTCACACTTCTGACTGTTACACCACATGGCACCTTCAATTACTTTAATTTTGGTGGACAACACACAAATACACACACATTTTATCACCTCTTCATTTAAGTATCTCAGAAAAGTAACAATAGCCTGACGGTACAGCCATCCTTTCTCCAAAGATTTCAGGTCCCAGCGATGGGACCACAGCACAGCCTCTTCTGCAGAGATGCCGCAGTGTCTCTGAAGGACCCTCACAGTCACCAAGGAAATCGATGCCCACATTCGTAGAAGAACAGAGAGTCTATGTTCTCTAAATAAACAACTCCAGATTTTTGTTGCATTTTAGTTTCATAACCAATGAGGGCAGTGGAAGAACCGGGAATCCCCTGTATTTACATTTCTAATGTAGAAAGGAAGATGGGTAAAATTTCACTAAGAAAAACACTCGTGCTTAGGAATGCCTGCTTAAGGAGAAATGGCATTCTATTGCAGAGACACTAGACAACCACGTGCAGAATTGGAATGTTCTCCCAATGTGCACACAAGTGTTTAAGGAGACAGGTATGTTTACCTATTTGAACATCACACGAGGTGTACACAAACCAAAACATCCCATAACTGTTCCCCTTAAACGGGTATAGGCATGATATTTATTTGTCATTCAAGAAAAAAAGTAAAGGAAAAGATAAAACGCTAAGACTGTAGTCACACAATGTTCAAGAGACCCTTAAGGGAATCAGAACTTAAGGCCATTAAAAAGCTCCGTATCAGCACATACATGACAAAAATGGGGAGCCACAAAGAACTAAGTCAGAGAAAATGACTCCAAAGTCCTCCTCCGACAATACAAAGGGCTGCCGCGCAGAGCTTTGGGGACAGTAAAACACAGAGAACGCAGTCTCCGTACAAGCTTTTCAGAGTGCTCTTCATGCTGTGTGGGCCCTCTCATACTGCTGAGGAAAATCTCCTAATTCTATGGCGAACGGAGGGGAGGCAGGTACACGGGCAGGTAGGCATCTGATTTGATATACAAATGTAAAAGTAGCTTGAAATAATAAAAGCACAACAACACATTTTAATACAGAATAAGCCGCACTCAAAGAAGCCTATTTAATAAGCATATAAAAGGGGAAATTTCAAAGATCAAGAAATAATTTTTGTGCCTGAGAAATAAAGTCAGACCTTGAATTAAACTGCCTCAAGCCGGTGCTGGCTTAGAGCTTGGCAAATGAACGTAGCTATCAATTCTACTTGTGAATGCGCACTGCTCCCTACTCGCCTCTCTCTATCCTGTGGATACTATCTCTAGCTAATGTCGTAGTCCAGCCACCTCTTCCGGATCCACTGAACTGGTTGGCTCTTCTACCTCTGAGGTCTCATCCTCTCTATCTACCCCTTATACTGACGCCAGCATGATCCACGTAAAAGCATAAACTTGATTGAGTGATTTCCTACTTTATATCTTCAGCACCAAGCAATGGTTTGTTTTTTGTTTTTGTTTTTCAAACTGTGGCTTCTTCAGTGGCAAAAAATCAACATGAAGGAGTCCCTAGGAGTACTTACTTCTTAATCAGAAAAGAAACTATGTATACCTCACACCAAGCTAAATTACTGTTTCATAAATATTTTTCTTCAGTTGAACCTGGACGCCGGTGTACACATATACACACAACGGGTCCTTATACAACACATAGTTCCACGATGACCGCGTTGAGTCCACAAATGGCCGCTGCCGTACAGGATGAACTTACAGCTACTCTGCAAGTCATTTCACTATCTTAGCCTGATCTCTCCCCCATGGCGAGGTGGTTAAGAGACAGAGGCTGCCGCCCAGCTCTCTGAGATGACGCGCCAGCTATGTGTGGCTAGTGTGTGGTCCTAGACAAGTGCTGTCAGCTGTGATCCTGGACAAGTCACGTAACCAGGAAGAGGTAACTCAGTATCTCTATCTGTAAAATGAGAAAAGTAACCCTACTCATGTCTTGGGGTAACTCAAAAATTGAGGGAGATCACTAATATAAAGCACTTGGTGAAACTGATAAATATTATTATTGGTATCTCCACTATTGCCCTCCCTAACTGATCTTATCCATATCGTGATTGTAACAAATTCCCTCATATTGTCACATCACATCTCCATGTGCCTGAAATGCCAACCGCGTTTTTTGGGTCCCACATGCATAGATTGCTTCATGATTTAGCTCCTGTGAGGCCACTTCAGCCAAGCCTTCCCAGTTCCAACCAGTAGCTCTCAGTGCTCCCACTCAACCTCCATAAGCAAAAAACGCCAGGCACTGTGGCCCCCCGCCTTTAATCCCAGCACCCACCCAGGAGACAGAGGCAGGATGATCTCTGTGAGTTCAAAGCCAGCCTGGTCTACACAGTGAGTTCCAGGACAGCCAGGGCTATACAGAGAGACTCTGTCTCAAAAGAAAAAAAAATAAAAGGAAAGAAAAGAAAGACTGACTACATTTGAAAAGCAACACAATCAGTCACACTGGTTGCACATGGTCCCCTGGCGAGACTACTCACTCTTGTTGGACCCACCAAAGATGGCTGTCTTCCTCAGCACAGTGGCTCACAAGGAAATTCTATACATCATTTCCAAGTGATTCTGGGTAATTTAACCTTTGTAGGTGGAACATTTTGTCACAGAGTCCACTAGAAATGTTACAGAACTATCCAGTACAGAAGCAATACTCAACACTTACCACATTTACCGGGACTATTTAGCATTCCAGATTAAATTACAAGATCCCTAGCAGGCAAACACCTGACTCAGACCCCCAGTCAATCAGCTAACGCCTGAAGGGAACATGGGGAAAGACGTGAGGACTGAAGACAGTAGGAAGGACCTACTTCTTAGAAGGAAAACTGCAGCTAACGCTTAAGAAGGAAGAGGCGGGAGCAGCCGGAGACAAGGAGAAGGCAGAATTAGTGTCAGCTCAAAGCCTAAGTCTTTCTCCCGTCCATTGCTAGCACTGAAATAGTTCCTGGTACTTAAAAACAAGTAAACCCATCTTCAGTGTCCGAATGTACAAAACCAGGGTAATAATGCCTCTCACGGGGCAAATGGTGGGAATTAAAGGGCGCTACGGATGCCCTGAGATCTCAGTTCTTTCTACACTGCAGAGGTCGGCTAGTACAAGCTAACTCATGGGCTCTATTGCTTTTTGACAATTTATCAGTCACTTTAATCTTCTCTGCATCAAAGTTTAAAGCAGACATTAATATCTTGAAACGCCCTGTAACATCACTCACAATAGACAAGAAGCATGACACAGCCCTGCCTTAGGAGGCAAGATAACTCAAGAATTCCGTTACCTATTAAAACACTCAGGCCAGGCGGTGGTGGCGCACGCCTTTAATCCCAGCACTCGGGAGGCAGAGCCAGGCGGATCTCTGTGAGTTCGAGGCCAGCCTGGGCTACCAAGTGAGCTCCAGGAAAGGCGCAAAGCTACACAGAGAAACCCTGTCTCGAAAAAAAAAAAAAAAAAAAAAAACACTCAGAACTGTGAGCCGTTGTCTGTCCACCTCTGCACCTCCCTGGAGGGTTGTCACATGTATTCCTCAAACAACCAAATGGACAATAAATAGCAGAAAACATGCAAAAACTGAAAACGTTAGTAATGGTGCAAAGAAGGTAAACACACATCCTTATGTACTAATTCATTTAATGTCACCAAAAACAACCTTTAGAGAAAGTCATTATTTTTAAGAGACATTGAGATGTCCTGTTAGCTGGTTACTTCAGAACTGCATTAGGACAAGGCTTGCTTTAGCAAGTTGTTAGATCCAGTTGGCGATGTAATTTACCAAGTTATACTTTTTATGGCTATAAAAGATTCAAGGCTGTATACAGTTTATGGGCCAATAGCTCACTAAACTTATTAAAATTAATTTGCTTGATGTCAACCTTCATTTTTACACAGCCACCTCACTGCAAGCATTTAACAAAGTGCACAGAAATAGATGGTCTGTTCCCCCCTTTGTTTTCAACCTGCAGAAAATAGCTTTTTAAAGATTTATTTTTATTGGTTTTTTGTTTGTTTGTTTGGTTGGTTTTGGTTTTTTGTTGGTTTTTCAAGACAGGGCTTCTCTATGTAGCTTTGGAGCCTGTCCTGGAACTCGCTCTGTTATTGTTTTTAATTATGAATATTTGTCTATGGACCCCTGCATATGAGGGCAGATGCTCACACAGACGGCCTGAGGCATCAGACAGCCCTGAGCCGGAGTTACAGGAGGTTGTCGGCTGCCCAACCTGGGTGCTGGGAGCAGCATTCTGGTCCTCTGCCAGAGCAGTAAGCTCTCTTAATCATGGAGCATCTCCGCAGCCCTGGCAGGAGGTTTTTAAGTGTTTGTTGTCAAGCTTGATCTATATCAGAGAGCACTTGTTCAAGACTGAGTCACAAGTTATGTACTTATCTGAAGAATTCTACCTCAATTAACTTTTTTCCCAATTCACCTTTTAAAACCAGTGCTAACAGTTTAAAGCAAAATACACAACCATGTAATTTAGTAGGAAAACACCTAGACTGGAGAATGAAGAAACATTCAGGCCTTCTCACCACTGCATTCACAGATACTATGAAAAAAAACCCATTTCTTCTCTCTCACACACCTGCTTCCTCTAAGGCAGAGGTTCTCAGCCTTCCTAATGCTGTGACCTTTTAATACAGTTCCTCATGTTGTGGTGACCCTTCCCAACCATAAAATTATTTTCATTGCTACTTCATGACTGCAGTTTTGCTACTGTTGGGAATTGTAATGTAAATATCTGTATTTTCCAATGGTCTTAGGTGTTCCCTGTGAAAGGGTCATTTGACTCCGCCCTCCCACACACACACAGTTGGGGTCCTGACCCACAGGTTGAGAACCACTGCTCTAAGGGCTTCAGGGTTCTGTTCTAGAATTATTTGTATACCATAGTTATAATTTTTCTAATAATGCATAATTCTAATATATCCATGAGCCCTAGCTTAATCAGTCCAATTAAGAAAAAAGGTTCAAACACTGAGCAGATATCCTGAAATATTAAAATACAATCTTGACCTTAACCCCAGTGGTTATTCACATGATGACATCATATTGCAGAACACCTAACAGGAGGCAGGTGCAGCCCCAAAAAAGACGAAAAACGGTTTGGCTGTCAATGTATTGTCCTTGACTACATCATCCTTGATGCTGCATTATCTATTTATTTAGACTTTTTTTCTCCTATGAAGAGTTTCACAGAGCATAAAATAAAGTCCTTGGAGCCTTAAAAAAATCAAATAATCAGAATCTGTTGAATAAATCCAAGTTCATTCACTCATAATACTTTATGGGATTCAAAATAAGTAAGATTTTAAAGATGAATAAAAGGATATCTACCTCCTTGAAAATAAAACAAGTGTATTTTAAACCAATTTATCCAGGACCCTCAATACTCTAATACTACAGTAGAATAAAAAACAACACATTTGGAATCTGACTGCAGTAGATATTTCTAATAATCCAGGTAATTATTGTACTTTAACTGGTTAGGAATAGAAAGCTACTGACCAAGACAGAGCTAACTTGGTAGTACCAACTCTTGCCGCCAATCCATCATAAAGAAATGTAACATACAATCAAAGCATCACTGGCCTCACCAAGCTTAAAGCAATTTTTCAGATTTGACTTCCTTGACAACAGGCTCAAAAGTCAAGAGGGGAGGAATAGTAAGATACACATCTCGACCTTATCTCCCCAGCAAGATAGCAAGTCCGCCAATAAGACGTAGAGAGTACACTGTCAATCTGTGTGCTGATGATAATAAATTCTATCAGGATTTAGATTAGAGAATGGAAAAAAAAATAAGAGACCGGAATCACCAAAGTAAATATATAAACTAAGCCTTTTTGGTTTCTCTGTGCAGCTCTGGCTGTCCTGGAACTTGCTCTGTAGACCAGGCTGGCCTCAAACTCAGAGATCCACCTGCCTCTGCCTCCCAAGTGCTGGGATTAAAGGCATGTGCCGCCACCACCACCACCACCACCCAGCCTTAAACTAAGCTTTCTTGAACCCATATCCATGTAAAGGGATCTCAGTCTCTAATTTCTCATTTGCCACAAATATAACCTCACAAGTCACTCCTCTGTTTCATTAGATTTATGAAGTGAGGGTGTTAGACTTGAAAGGAGGTGTATGTCAGTCTCCAGCCTGAAATGAACCTTAGACATAAGAGGAATGAATGGTGTAGTTACAGCTGAAATTCAGCCACAAAATCTATTTAATAGTAGGTATGGATGGGACATCTGGGGACAGCGCTGGAGTTGGCTTAATTATAGTAGAGTTTTGTGCATGGATCCAGCAAAGGAAAGACAGACTCGGGCCAGGAGAAACAGAGAAGTGGGGTTTAAGCCTAGCATTCTCATGCAGCCCTATAATCCCAGGCAGGCAGATCACTGGAAGTTCAAGACCAGCTTGGACTGACTGCATTGGGTAGCTTGAGGCCAGCCTGGGGTACATACTGCCCACCCCACCCTCACCCCCACCCCAGGAAGGAGCACTATGTATCAAGCAAAGCAGCCTTAGGTAAGTTGCAACAGTATTACCGCCAAGAAACCGTAGTGTGGAGAAGGGGGCCCACAAATTGTAACAGTGGAATGCCTGCTTATGACTTTGTAACTTAGCACAGATGCTGACTGACCACCAGGAACTGCCAACACTCAGGCTGTCACAATCAGAGATGAAGCAGTTTGATTTAGCAAAGGAACTGCACAGCCCACAGTGAAAGGCAGTTCCCCTCCAAAGAGCGTCTTTGGAAATAGCAGCCACCTTCTCTAGTCACACAGGAAGAAGGTATGCAACAAACAGTTTATATTCCCTGTAGGTGCTCTCGAGTTGGGCAACAACAGCAGGCTCTCTACACAAGGAGAAAAATCACACTGCATAGTGCAAATTTATTTACTCCTATTTATTCCATTCAAAGATGTTCTAAAGTCAGATTGCATGGGTACACATGTGTAGTCTCAGCTAGGTAGGAAACTGAAGTAGGAGGATCTCTTAAGGCTAGGAGTTAAAGGACTGCCTGGGAAACAAAGTAAGACTTGATTTCAAACACTGTGTCTTGGGGAGGAGGGTGAAATACGTTTTAATGGGAGAGTGGTGAAAGGTTATGTTTATAACTGTGCAATCATAGTTACCATTTTATTAAAGTACTTTTTTTTTTAAACTTTTTTTTTTTTTTTTTTTTTTGGTTTTTCGAGACAGGGTTTCTCCGCCCTCAACTCACAGAGATCTGCCTGGCTCTGCCTCCCGAATTCTGGCATTAAAGGCGTGCACCACCACCACCACCACCACCACCAGCAGCAGCCAGCTTAGACTCACTTTAAAACAATGACTCTTGGCCTGGCTGAGCACGGTGGCACATGCCTCTAATCTCAATATCAGGGAAAGAAGGAGCAGAAAAAGGAGAGGTCATTTGGTCTCAGCTACATAGTGAGACCCTGTTTCAAACAAACAAACAAAAAAGATGACCCAAGCTGGAAGAAAAAAAGTTATTCTTAGCTATGACCCTTGGCTCTAATTTTCTGTACCTACTACTGCTGAATAGAAGTGACACAAGTTGGGCTTGTGATCAGGTTCGACGCAGACTGCCATCTGCTGCATACATGGGATGTCTCCACTCAACCCCACAGTCTCACCGGGTAGGATCATTGTAAGGACAGCTATTGTTTGGGGCAAGTTGTTTGTTCCACATTCACCTACTCTATGTGCCTCAAAATCATATCCACTTAAAGATTCCTACCCCTGTGGCTTTGAAATACAAAGAATTTCCTGGCAGACCATTAATTAATTTTATAAGCGAAAGGAGAGATATGTAAAGACAACTGTGGTCTATTATACAATAAAAGAACACACAAAAAAAGGAGTCATAATCCCTGGGCAGGAGGAGTCTCACCAGCTATGTACTCTTGGCCAAGTCTCTCTCCTTTCTGGGCCTCAAATTTCAGGCTTGAAAAAATCAAGAGTTAAATCCCTAAGAGACATCTTTCAAATAGAATGTCATGTGAGGAATCATAGAAAATCAGATGGGGATACATACACAATGGCTTTCGAGCAATTGGACAAACATTCAAAATCTGCTTCTCCATATTTAAATCATCAGGTTCATCTCTTTTCAAATCTTAGGATCCTAAGTTCATTTCCAAGTCACCATTCCCATGACAACAGTTCGGCCCTTCAAAAACAACACTTCATTTTTAATTGTGCTTTCAGTTACAAATTAGGCACACCACTTTTACCCACCCCAGAATAGCACAGAAGAACGTTGTCATGAAGTAGCCCTCCAAGGAAGACACTCACAGACTGCTGCATTTGCATGGCAGAAAATACATGAGGCACAAACTGTCAAACACCACAGGAATACCACACCCAAATAGTATTAAAAACAAACTGCAAAATCAGAGGATGCCTCATTCCAAAACAAAGATAACTCGGGAAGTCTTCTAATAGTTCAGAGGGAAAACAGTGCCATCAGATTTTGGGGTGGCCTTTATGTCTTTCAGATAACATAACTAGAGGCTATGAAACATGCAAATCAGAATTGAACTATAGAAAAACCCGGCTCTCACCCAAAAATTTCAGCAAAGCAATGTCAGTATGCCAAATACGAAAAAGTACAATTTTCTCACAAGAAGCATGATCAGGTCCGTAACTATGGCTAATAATAGCAATACTATCTTGCATTTGCAGAGCCTGGGTTCTTTTCATAGCGCTTTCCCACAATCTTACGCTATCCTAGGTCTAGGGGTATCCTCTCTGCAAACCTCCAGCCCTTTCCTCTTCAGAGAGAGGGAATCAGAACAAGACAGGTCGTGATGCATGGGCCGAAGGCACCACTTTCTCTACTGGGTCGCCTGCAGTGAGTCTCCCATCACCACACTATACAAGTTCACCCTAGGAAATTAAACCTACACTTGCTCTCCCAGAGTTGGCCAGAGACCAACACATATGGGCCTCGAAAGTCCAAAGGAAGAGAACCTGCTGACTTGTTAGGTGAAAAACTCCATGCCAAGCTCCCGTGCCCTGGCCCCACTAC